>WBNM01033083.1:2957-16213 GCA_013399055.1 Ramphastos sulfuratus | reverse complement strand
GAGTGACCTGTACTAGTGGGAGGTGTCCCTGCCTATGGCAGGGGGCTGGAACTAGATGATCCTTGAGGTCCCTTCCAACCTTACCATTCTATGATTCTATGATTCTATGATGGAGGTGTTGAAGAAAAGACTGGATGGGGCACTTAGTACCATGGTCTGGTCGATTGGCTAGGACTGAGTGATAGGTTGGACTGCATGATCTTGGAGGTCTATTCCAACCTGGCTCATTCCAGAATTCCACAGAAATACTCTATGATGTCATTGCTATTTATTTCTTACTATTCTTGGGGAAAATTTTTTTAAATGCCTCATTTTTTAATGGATTTAAATATTTGTAGCTCTCTGTGAGTCATGAATCTAACATCAATATGGAAATACCTGGGGTACAGTCTTGGCTCAGATGGAATGAGTGGGAAAAATGCCTTTTTTTTCAGCAGTGCTAGAATTTTAGCCATAATTTGTGGGCAAAATGATGCTCAGATTATTTCATGAAGTTACCAGTTGACTCTATGAATGCTCCTTTTTGATATGCAGAAATGTGTGATTCTGCCCTAAAAAGAGCAGTGGGGCAGCACATCCTAATTTCCTTTGCAGCAAGAAACAACAGATAAATCATGAAGGTAGAGAGGGAAGAAGGCTTCTATTGTTGGCACATGAATGAGAGGGCAAAGTTCAAAATGTATCCTAGAAAGTCAGCATGAATTTGCAAAGTGATTGGATTAAATACTTCTCCTTTCACAGTTTGCTCATTATATAAACAATCTGCCACAAGCCAATTACTTTGTAAACACTACTTAATTCTCAGAAATAGCATTGAATCCTTTGCCCTACTAAATACATCCTAAGTGAACTGGAAAACAAGGTCATACTCCTACCCTGANAGACCTTGTAGCAGCCTGCCAGTACATAACAGGAGTTTATAAGAAAGCTGAAGGGAGACTTCAAGGGCATGTAGAAGAAGAGATTATGGCTTTAAACTGAAAGAAGGTAGATTTAGATTAGATTTAAGAAAGAAGTTCTTCACCATGAGTATGGTGAGACATTAGAACAAGTTGCCTATAGAAGTTTTGGATGCCTCATTCCTGGAAGTGTTCCAGGCTAGGTTAGATTGGACTTTGAGTGGAAGGTGTCCCTGCCCATGGCATGGGTGTTTGAACTAGTGATCTTTAAAGGTCCCTTCCAACTCAAATTATTCCCTGGAGGTGTTCAAGTCCAGGTTGGACAAGGCCTTGAGTGACCTGTACTAGTGGGAGGTGTCCCTGCCTATGGCAGGGGGCTGGAACTAGATGATCCTTGAGGTCCCTTCCAACCTTACCATTCTATGATTCTATGATTCTATGATGGAGGTGTTGAAGAAAAGACTGGATGGGGCACTTAGTACCATGGTCTGGTCGATTGGCTAGGACTGAGTGATAGGTTGGACTGCATGATCTTGGAGGTCTATTCCAACCTGGCTCATTCCAGAATTCCACAGAAATACTCTATGATGTCATTGCTATTTATTTCTTACTATTCTTGGGGAAAATTTTTTTAAATGCCTCATTTTTTAATGGATTTAAATATTTGTAGCTCTCTGTGAGTCATGAATCTAACATCAATATGGAAATACCTGGGGTACAGTCTTGGCTCAGATGGAATGAGTGGGAAAAATGCCCTTTTTTTCATCAGTGCTAGAATTTTAGCCATAATTTGTGGGCAAAATGATGCTCAGATTATTTCATGAAGTTACCAATTGACTCTATGAATGCTCCTTTTTGATATGCAGAAATGTGTGATTCTGCCCTAAAAAGAGCAGTAGGGCAGCACATCCTAATTTCCTTTGCAGCAAGAAACAACAGATAAATCATGAAGGTAGAGAGGGGAGAAGGCTTCTATTGTTGGCACATGAATGAGAGGGCAAAGTTCAAAATGTATCCTAGAAAGTCAGCATGAATTTGCAAAGTGATTGGATTAAATACTTCTCCTTTCACACTTTGCTCATTATATAAACAATCTGCCACAAGCCAATTACTTTGTAAATACTACTTAATTGTCAGAAATAGCATTGAATCCTTTGCCCTACTAAATACATCCTAAGTGAACTGGAAAACAAGGTCATACTCCTACCCTGACATACACCTGGAACAGCACTGAGCTCTTTATTGCTAAAGTAATTTCCCTGTGACATGTAAAATTCTGTCAGTGATTTTATTTCAGAGGATGAGATTATCACAGTTGCACCAAATAAGAAATATTTCAATAAAATAAATGCTATTGAGATGTTTTCTGTACCTCATTATGAAAGGATTTCTTTTCATGGGTCTCAGGAGGTCCTGTTCTGTAAGCCCCTACCTCAGCACACACATCCCTGTTGGCAGCAGTAGGACTGTTTGCATGTGCAAAGGTTTCAACATCCCATCACTAATTTCTATCAGGAAACAGGCAAATTCATAAGGAATATTCAATAAATCTCTCAAATGCTGCCAGTACACATAGAGGAGACACAGGGAAGATTTGTTTACCAGGCTTGAAAAATCTGAACACTTTTTCTTGTTAGAAAAAGTTGTGATGGCAATTTAAAAATTAAACAACTCTCATGCCCTAGAATGTTTATAGCTGAATTATCCTTTTAGGATTTTGCTGGATCCTGCTGTGCCATTTATCTCCCTAAGAAGCAATCTCCTAAAGATTTCACCATTACCTGCTTGCTGTAACAAAAATGTGTTTGCTTTTTACATAGTGAAAAATGTATGTATGTGCAGCATGTCTACACATGTAGTGTTTTTCTTCTGTGTCAGAAATTGGGAGCAGCAAGAAGGAAGAGTATCTCCATCTTGCTACTTTCTTCCTTTAATGAAATATTTACAGATTGGTTCTGTGAGGAGCAACAGTCTCTGGGAAACAGCAGATTGGTGTTTTCTTGGACCCATGCTGCAGATCCTGCACTTCAGTTCAGATTGCTCCACTTGTAGCTCATGGGACATGTACTTGCCACTTTTCTTTCCTTGCTGCTACATCCTTGTCCTGCCCTCCAATAGAAGCTGTTTTGTAAAAGCAGAGGGAGAAGGCTGGCTGACCTCCCACAGAGGATCTCTGTTTGAAGCAGAGTATCCTCCTCAGTGCACCAAGTGGCAGAAGATGATCAGGTGGGCAAATGTCTCTGGAGACTCCTTGTGCAACCACCAGCTGCAGCAAGCCAACCAGCACATTGCTAAGCTGGGTTTTGAATAGATGTCCAAGGATGAGACTGTTTCTCTGGGCAACTAATACCAGTATTTGACCATCCCCATAGTAAATTAGATTTGTCTTGTTCTTCTTGTATTTGGTTTTGTGCCTATTTCCTTTCACTGTCTCACTGGGCACCAGTGAGAAGCGTTGTTGTGTCCTACTAACAAGAGAGAGCTGCCTAGAGCAGCTGTTCCTACTATGAGTCATTCAAGATAGTTAAGTAGCTATGTAGAATGTAGTTATGTAAACCAAGGATGTAGCTTAGCGAAACAGGGTGCCCAACAGTGCCGGTATTGAAGGCCTTTATCAGTGTGCCTGGGAACAGCTCAGGAAGAGCTGCCTGTAACCAGAGAGAAGGCATAGTGTGTGTGACCAGGCAATCTATCCTGTATAAGTACATGATGACTTGCTGCAATAAAGGGGCCATCTTGGATGCACCAAATTGGTGTCGTGGTCATCCCTCCTCATGTCATCTATCACCCCGCACCTAGTGATCCCTGACGTTGCGTGATTCTGCCGCAGCCTCTGGTGACCCCCAACATTCTGGTGATCCCCAACAAAGTGTCTGGCTCCATCTTCTTTACGCCCCACACACCAGGTTTTTATATACATTGATGAATTCTCCCCTGAGCCTTCCCTTCTCCAGGCTGAACAGTCTCAGCTCTCTCAGCCTCTCCTTGTACCAGATGCTCCAATCACTTAACCATTTGAATGGCCCTTTGCTGTACTTCCTCCAGTATGTCCACATCTCTTCTGCAGTCTGAATGGCACTCCCAGTGTGTGGGAACACTGAGTGGGGATGATCCACTAGCAAGTCTGCACAGCTGTTGTGGTAGGCCTAAGCAGGCCAAAATAGGCTTATATATGTCCTGGTTTGCCCAGACATGTTTTTCTGCTCTCCCTCCTTCTGTTTTGGGGAGAAGGAACCACGGAAAAGAATACAAAAGAATCTGAAGCCACTGAGTCCAAGGACTCTGGCTTGCCCAGGTTTGTTTTGAATCCTGCTTTAAACAAGGTACACAGANGACCACCTAGTGGGCAAGCGGAGTATTGACCATAAGCGGTACACTAACCACAGCAACCTTCTCTTCCAGTTCAATTGAGTTCAATTAATGTTATATATTATTGGTAGTTACTGCTAGATCCTGTTATTACCTGTATAAAGTTTCCATGACTGATGCAAAGAACTGATTGTTATTAAAATTAGTGATCGGGGTGGTGAGAGTTCTGAATGTTGAATATTAATAAACAATATTAATTTTTAAAAAATATCATCCACTACAACAGCCACTGGGGATGAGGTATTAGACTGATCCTGTCTGCTACCTTAGCTCCCCAGAGCAGCAGCCACAGCAAGGATTCCCCACATTATGCTTCTGATGAGTGTAGGCAATCAGGTTGACTGTCTCCCAATGCCTGCAGTTACATCTTATCAGATTTTTTAAAGCACAAACAGAGGCTATTTTGCATTGTTCTAAACAGTAAAGGACCTGAACTTTGAAAGCTGCCATTTCTAACCCAAATCTTCAGACACCGCTCACTATGGACTACTTTTTTTTTGACTTAGATCATTGGCATATAATCTTAATTTCAAGTCAGAGACAGTAAACTCTTTTTCAGTCATTGAAAGCTCATCCTGACCTAACCAAAATCATGATAATTAATAGATAACACAAATTTAGATTGAATTTTATTAGGCATTTCTTAACATCATAAGTCTTTGGCTACTCTGAGACACATTCACAGTCTCAGAAGATATGGTAATTTGCCCTTCTGCACAGGCATTCTTGCTGCAGATGTTGTGAGACTGACAAGTGTTTCTCAGTGTATTCCCTCAAGATCCCATACATTTAAGCTCAAACTCAAAGACATTTTTCAGTCTCTTACTGCATATATGTTGAGTTCAAGTTCACTGTGCATAATTACATTCAGTGCCCTGTCATAGAAGGGATGTAGTCATACTGTAGCCACATGTAGCCATACTCTGGTAACTCTACCATTTTATGTTCAGCATTGAAAATCCATTTTGTGGAGTTTTAGAGATGCATCATCCAGAAACATCAGATTCTAATGTATCAGAATCCAAAATTTCCTGAACAACTGTAGCACAGAAAATATTTGCATCCTTTTATCTCCAAGAAGTACTTTCAGATTTCTTTGCCTTGATGATTTTATGTGTACAGTTCTGGAGCCCCCAGCACAGGAAGGACATGGAACTGTTGGAGTGGGTCCAGAGGAGGCCACGAAGATGATCAGAGGGCTGGAGCAGCTCTGCTATGAGGACAGGTTGAGAGAGTTGGGGCTCTTCAGTCTGGAGAAGAGAAGGCTTTGAGGAGACCTTACAGTAGCCTTCCAGTATCTGAAGGGGGCCTACAGGAAGGCTGGGGAGGGACTATTGACAAGGTCTTGTAATGACAGCACAAGGGGCATTAATTTTAAACTGGCAGAGGGGAGATTTAGACTGGATGTTAGGAGGAAGTTGTTTGCAGTGAGGGTGGTGAGGCACTGGCACAGGTTGCCCAGGGAGGTTGTGGCTGCTCCCTCCCTGGAGGTGTTGAAGGCCAGGTTGGAGGAGGCCTTGAGTGACCTGTACTAGTGGGAGACATCCCTGCCTATGGCAGGGCGTTGGAACTAGATGATCCTTGAGGTCCCTTCCAACCTTACCATTCTATGATTTAGGATTCTGCCTATGTATAACTTATGAGATGTAGTCAATTGTATAAAATTGTTGTGAAAAGTGTGGGTTTGGTTGGCTTTTTATTTCATTTTTTATTTTTTAATTTTTATTGCAATCTATGGATGGGGAATTTTGTCATTTTCTGAAAAGCTCTGTACCACTCACCAGATTAGGCACAATGAAGAGTCATTAACTTTAATGACCACCCTGTCTACACAGAAGGCATGCTCAGGAGGCCACTTAAATGAAGAAAAGCAATTTTTTTTCCTCCTCCTCTATGAAAGGGAGCAAAAGGTAAAAAATGCAAACTTTCCATTTGGGACAACAGCATAAACTGACAAAGCAGGGAACTAAAATGATTCACTGGAGGATTAAAAAGTGCCATAAGGAGGCTTCTGGCAAATGAGTGTGTCTGGCTCATTGTCTACCAGTCACAGCCATGAAAATCTGCCTTGGGGAGTGTCTGCAGGAGATGGTGTCAGGCAGCACAGGGGCCACAGCCAGCAAATTTTAAGAAAGATTTCGCACATCACTTGGGCTCATTGATTGCTCACCCTGTCATGGGAAGAACAGGTCTGAACACCTACTGATCTACACATGGACAGCTTTTTAAAGCAAGTCTGAAAGACTGTAAAGTGACACACATACACTATTAGCAGCCTGCTTTGTCCATGTGTCAAGTGTCATCCCGAGAAGGAAGTTAGCAATTCAGGTTCTGCACGCACCAAAAATGCAGACTTAAGGGCCCTTCCTGACCTTTTTTTTTTTCAGTTCAGCCTCTGATTTAAATAAGTCAGCTTTATCCTAGGGTGAAAAGCAGAATATCCCACCCAGTTAAGAAATCACTGCCACAGACACCATGCAGTCTGCAAGGCCATAAACAAAAGGCAGAACAAACTTTGACAGTGCAAATATATGTGAAGAACTCCTTAGTTAGTGCTGCTCGCCGCTTCACATAGCTTCCTCCTGTTCTCATGCANCCCACACTGCTCTTGATGCAGCCTTGATGCAGTATTTCCTTGTTATCTTGCTTTTTAATTTAAAAGGAAACATTATGCTGTTATACTTGATACTGTTTTAAGTAATACTTTTTCTATTTAAACACCAACTCCTGTGAAATTATTAATGCTAAAGCAGTTATTAACAGCAGGTGTGAAACTGAAGAAAATGTGAAGCTTTACCTTAAATTTGTTTTTTTCAAACATAGGATTTCTCCCCCAAACATTAAGCCCTCAGGATTAAGGATAAAGAAAAAAAAAAGAAAAATAGAACTAATGTGATAGGACAGGAAAACAAAACAATAGTACTAAACCAATCAGGGGCTCCAATACAGAATCACGGAATGTTAGGGGATGGAAAGGACCTCCAAAGATCATTGAGTCCAACTCCCCTGCCAAAGCATGATCACCAAGGGCAGGACACACAGGAATGGATCCAGGTGGGTTTTGAAAGAGTCCAGAGAAGAAGACTCCACAACTTCTCTGGGCAGTTTCTTCTAGTGCTCTGTTACCCTCACCAAAAAGAAGTGTCTTCTTGTATTGAGGCAGAACCTCCTGTGTTCTAGCTTGCACCTGTTGTTCATTGTCCTATCATTGGGTACCACCAAAAAGAGACTGACACCTTCACCTTTACCCCCATCCCTCATATTTACAGTCATTGATAAGAGCCCCTCTCAGTCTTCTCTTTCTTTATAGGAAAGGTGTTCAAGTCCCACAATCATCCCCACAGCTCTCTGTTGGACTTTCTCCAGAAGATCCCTGTCTCTCTTGAGTTGGGGAGCCCAAAAGCAATATTTCATGTGTGGTCTCACTTGGAGTAGAGGAGGAGAAGAACCTTCCTTAGATCTTCTGAACACACTTTTCTTAATGCACTCTAGGAAGCTGTTTGCCCTCTTGGCCACAAGGGCACATTGCTGTCTTATCATCCACTAGGATCCAAGGTCTTTCTCCATGGAGCTGCCTTCCAGCAGGATGACCCCTAGTCTGTAATGGTGCCTGTCCTTATTCTTCCCCAGATGCAGGACTCTGCACTTGTCCTTTTTGAACTCCAGGAGGTTTGCCTTTGCCCAGCCCTCCAGCCTTGTTGGACGGCAGCATAGCCTGACAAGGTCTCAGCCACCCATCCCAGTTTTGATTCATCACACAGAACCTGCTGAGGTTACACTCTATTCCCTCACCCAGGTTGTTGATGAAGACATTAAACAGAACCAGAGCAGTACTGATGCCTGGAAACACCACTAACCACAAGTCTCCAACTGGGCTCTGCACAACTCTCTGAACATTGCTGTTGAGCTGGTTTCCAGTCCACCTCACAGTCCAATCTTCTAATCCACTTTTCTTGAGCTAAGCTGCTCCATCACCTTTCCAGGAATGGAAGTGGTGCTGTCTGGTCTATAGTTGCCTGAATCTTATTTCTTGCTCTTTTAGAAGACTAAAGTGACACTGGCCCTCTCCCAGTCCTCAGGCACCTCCTCTGCTCTCCATGATCTTTCAGGAATGATGGAGAGTGGTACAGCAACAATGTCAGCCAGCTCCCTCAACACTTGTGCAGGATGCATCCCTTCAGGGCCCATGGATTTATGTGGTTTTATTCCATCCAAGTGATCTCTAAATCAATCCACAACAATCAGTAGAGTCTTCCTCCCTCTAGTTTTGCTCTCTTACCTCCAGTGTCTGAGGTTCCTGAGGGCTGCTCATAGCAGTAAAGACTGAGGTAGTATGAAAAGTTAATTCCATACTACCATCAAAGCCAAACCACAGCAGCAAAGATTTTTCATATTGCCATCACTTTACATTAAGCATAGCATGCAGTGTGGAAACAGCATTCTTGCACTCAGGTCTAAATCCAAAAATGATTCTAGGGCCACAAAGATGATCAGGGGGCTGGAGCAGCTTTGCTATGAAGACAGGCTACAAGAGTTGGGGCTCTGCAGTCTGAAGAAGAGAAGGTTTGGAGGAGACCTCCTAGCAGCCTTCCAGTATCTGAAGGGGGCCTACAGGAAGGCAGGGGAGGGACTATTTTTAAGGTCTTGCAATGACAGGACAAGGGGCAATGGGTTTAAACTTGCAGAGGGAAGATTTAGACTGGATGCTAGGAGGAAGTTCTTTGCAGTGAGGGTGGTGAGACACTGGCACAGGTTGCCCAGGGAGGTTGTGGCTGCTCCCTCCCTGGAGGTGTTGAAGGCCAGGTTGGACGAGGCCTTGAGTGACCTGTACTAGTGGGAGGTGTCCTTGCCTATGGCAGGGGGCTGGAACTAGATGATCCTTGAGGTCCCTTCCAACCTTACCATTCTATGATTCTATGATTACCAAAGAACTGTAGGAATATGTCAATCTTGATAATGAAAATTAATTAAAAAAATCAATTAGGACAGGAATTATCTCAAACATACTACTTTCCTAACTGAGTATCAAGTTTGAATGAACCCTTCTAGGCACAGACACAAGGATCTCTGCAAAAATAAAATAAAATTTAAAAAAAATAAGGAAAAGAAGAAAGATACAAAGCATAATAGAGTGTTTAAAATTGGAGTATTGTTTCCATGCCCATGAGATTGTTTTTTCTTTAAAGTATTTCAATTATCTTGACAATAAAGAAAGAACAACTACATTAGTATCATATTATTTCCATAACAGTTATCTTCAGTCACTTCTGATCTGACAAATTCTTACATATATTGCACCCTAATAAGCTTGTTTTGTTTTTTTCCCTGACCTGCTTGATGAAGCATAAATCACACCACAACTGTTTCACTGGAGGCTTGCTGTAATGCACCACAATACAGAGCTTGTTGCTAAGACAAAGCATGCAGTGAGGCTCCACCATGGCAACAAATACCAGCCCACGATATGTTAAAAATCTCAGCTCCTCATGTTAAAGGCCATTATGTCCTAAATAGGGATTCTGCAAACTGAACAAATACAAATCCCTTGTTCCTTCTGGTAGTGGTGCAATATCAGCAATTAACTACCAAGTCCCAGACTGTATCCCAGAAGATGAGAACAGATGCTTATTAATGGCCACTGGCTTTGTATCATTACATTTTTAATTTGGGCAGTGCATTGTTCTTAATTCCCTTCCAAGAGATAGAGGACTGTATGGAGATCACCAAGAAAGTTTAGTCATCTTCATGAGCACTTCTGAGGAGTTGTGGGTGTTTTTTGTTTTTTTTTTTTAACCTCATCACACTCTAAGAGAAGTTCTCTGCAAGGAGTCTTCCTAAAGCCATGAGTTTTTCCAACCTCATCAAACCCTAAGAGGAGTTTTCTGCAAGGAGTCTTCCCAAAGCCATGAGTTTTTTTTTAATCTCATCACATCCTAAGAGGAGTTTTCTGCAAGGAGTCTTCCCAAAGTCATGGGTTTTTTTTTAACCTCATCACACCCTAACAAGAGTTTTCTACAAGGAGTCTTCCCAAAGCCATGAGTTTTTTTTTAATCTCATCACATCCTAAGAGGAGTTTTCTGCAAGGAGTCTTCCCAAAGCCATGGTTTTTTTTTAACCTGATCAAACCCTAACAGGAGTTTTCTACAAGGAGTCTTCCCAAAGCCATGTTTTTTTTTAATCTCATCACATCCTAAGAGGAGTTTTCTGCAAGGAGTCTTCCCAAAGCCATGGTTTTTTTTTAACCTGATCAAACCCTAACAGGAGTTTTCTACAAGGAGTCTTCCCAAAGCCATGTTTTTTTTTAATCTCATCACATCCTAAGAGGAGTTTTCTGCAAGGAGTCTTCCCAAAGCCATGGTTTTTTTTTAACCTGATCAAACCCTAACAGGAGTTTTCTACAAGGAGTCTTCCCAAAGCCATGTTTTTTTTTAATCTCATCACATCCTAAGAGGAGTTTTCTGCAAGGAGTCTTCCCAAAGCCATGGTTTTTTTTTAACCTGATCAAACCCTAACAGGAGTTTTCTACAAGGAGTCTTCCCAAAGCCATGTTTTTTTTTAATCTCATCACATCCTAAGAGGAGTTTTCTGCAAGGAGTCTTCCCAAAGCCATGGTTTTTTTTTAACCTGATCAAACCCTAACAGGAGTTTTCTACAAGGAGTCTTCCCAAAGCCATGTTTTTTTTTAATCTCATCACATCCTAAGAGGAGTTTTCTGCAAGGAGTCTTCCCAAAGCCATGGTTTTTTTTTAACCTGATCAAACCCTAACAGGAGTTTTCTACAAGGAGTCTTCCCAAAGCCATGTTTTTTTTTAATCTCATCACATCCTAAGAGGAGTTTTCTGCAAGGAGTCTTCCCAAAGCCATGGTTTTTTTTTAACCTGATCAAACCCTAACAGGAGTTTTCTACAAGGAGTCTTCCCAAAGCCATGTTTTTTTTTAATCTCATCACATCCTAAGAGGAGTTTTCTACAAGGAGTCTTCCCAAAGCCATGGGCTTTTTTAACCTCATCAAACCCTAAGAGAAGTTTTCTACAAGGAGTCTTCCCAAAGCCATGAGTTTTTTCAACCTCATCAAACCCTAACAGGAGTTTTCTGCAAGGAATCTTCCCAAAGCTGTGATTTTTTTAACCTCGTCAAACCCTAAGAGGAGTCTTCTGCAAGGAGTCTTCCCAAAGCCATGGATTGTGCTCACAGAGAGCTGGTTTTATTAGGATTCAGTCAGTTGGCATTGTTACATGTCACACTGTAAGAAGTCCTGGGTCTATCTCCTGGAACAGATGATTCCTGAAAGCATGATAAGGAGTGTCTGTATGGACGCGTTACATGATGTCGAAAGGCCCTGTTATTAATGAGGTGAAACCGATGTTCCGTAACAATCAACACACACAGCCAAAGAGATCTGTACAGGCTTATAACTGTTACAAATTCAATTATTTCAGTAAATGTAAATACAAGAGATCTAAATATGCTAAACAGTCAAACATTCTTTGATGGAAGCTAAAACTAATTTGTGTGCTCTTGCCGAATGCAATCTTACGAACTGTAGCAATCTTGACCGGAGTATAAAGGTATCCAGTCACTGAAATGTTCATTAAGCATTATCTCAAGAGGCAGTTCTGTTTGCTAGAATGATCTTTTCTAATTAGTGAATTACAGAACCACATAAAAAAAAAAAATCCTTCAGCTGTCATCGCCTTCTGCTTACACAACATCTTTCTGCTGCTTAAGAACAAAATTGCCCTGTAATTGTACCCTCTACTTCAAACAAGTGAAAAATACACTCCAGGAAAGCTCTAGCAGTTCCTAAGATGGGTCAAAATAAAGATGAAGAATAGCTTATGGGTTACTATGAGCAGGTTTTCTTTTGTGTTTTTCAGAATTTTTTAATGGCAGCTGTTATAGAATCATAGAATGGTAAGGTTGGAAGGGACCTCAAAGCGCATCCAGTTCCAACCCCCCACCATAGGCAGGGACATCTCCCATTAGTACAGGTCACTCAAGGCCTCATCCAACTTATGTTATTATTATAACTTATGTTAAGAAAAATCACATTATTGTTGAGATCTTATTATCTGTGTGAAATTGGGGTGACCTTCACAAAACAAAAATATCACCCACATACAGCTATGATTAAAAATGATGGAAAATAAACCCCAACACATGAAAGATCAAAAAGCAGTCATTCTGGTCAGAAACTGTACTATTCAACCTAATACTCTTAGAAAAATAGGAACTAATTTTTTATGTCTCGTTTCTGGTTAACTCTTCTTTCGACCTAATTAATCAAAGCTCAGTGTCAGAATTATTGTCTCTTGTGTTGTCAGGTGAGAGAGACAAGCTGGGGATATTTTACTGATAATTACCCATTCGTGCAATTACTTCTGCATATTGAGAAAATAGTACTAAACTGACAAAAAGTATTAGCTTCTAGATGAGTATTGTTCCCATCTGCTGGTTGTGAAAGAGAGAGAAAGAGACTGATCTAAACCAATGTCTGTACCAAGAGACTTGTAAATAGACATGATGTGCAAAGAACATTAAATGGTTCAGTAGATTTATATAGAATCATAGAATCATAGAATAGTAAGGTTGGAAGGGACCTCAAGGATCATCTAGTTCCAACCCCCTGCTATTGGCAGGGACATCTCCCACTAGTACAGGTCACTCAAGGCCTCCTCCAACCTGGCCTTCAACCCCTCCAGGGAGGGAGCAGCCACAACCTCCCTGGGCAACCTGTGCCAGTGCCTCACCACCCTCACTGTAAAGAACTTCCTCCTAAACAACATCACACTCTATGATTCTATGATTCTATGATTTATAAGACTGAAAAGTAAAACAAAGTCACAATTTCTTCACACTAGAGCATGAAACAGCACAAATGACACAAAAGCAAACTGATAGAAAATTGTACATAACTACTTTTCTCCTTTCTGAAAGGGATCTTGTGAACCATGAATTAGCTAAAGTATTAAACCATGAATTAGCTAA
>WBNM01033082.1:135864-146400 GCA_013399055.1 Ramphastos sulfuratus | reverse complement strand
TCTATGATTCTATGAATTATCACAGAATTACAGAAATGTCCAGGTTGGAAAAACCCCTCAGGATCACCAAGTCCAATCTAGAACCCTACTCTACAAGAATCACCTTAAACTATATCCCTAAGCACCACATTCAAACAACCCTTAAACACATCCAGGGTGGGTGACTCAACCACCTCCGTGGGCAGCTCATTCCAGTGCCTGACCACTCTCTCCATGAAAAACTTTTTCCTAATGTCCAATCTAAACCTACCCAGTCTCAGCTTGAGGCCATTCCCCCTTGTTCTGTCTCCAGTTACCTGTGAGAAGAGACCAGCAGCAGCATCTCCACAATGTCCCTTCAGGTAGTTGTAGACAGCAAGGAGGTCTCCCCTCAGCCTCCTCTTCTGCAAACTAACCAGGCCCAGCTCCCTCAGTCACTCCTCATTATAGCCCACAGAAAAATCATGCCTATGAAAAATATGTCATAAATCTCTATTCCAAGGCCTCAAGTTGTAAATGGGTATCTTTAAGTTTGGTATTAGGATAAATCTCTTGACCAAAAGGGTCATCAAGCACTGAAATAGACTGGCCAGTGAAGTGGCTGAGTCACTATCCTTGGAGATGTTTAAAAGAGATCTAGACATGGCACTTAAGGACGTGGGTTAGTGTCGGGCACAGCAGTGACAGTTTTACAGCTGGACTAGATGATCTTAAAGATGTTTTCCAACTTGGATGATTCAGTGATTCCATAATTTAGGGGAAGACATAATCCCAAGCCTTATACCTTTTTGTGTGTGTGTATTCAGCACCCCTCGGAAAGGTACTTAAAATAGCCATTCTATTTCACAAGGAACATCTCCACCCTTAGTACATTCAAAAAATAGAAATACAGGAGAGTTTTAAACATCAAACTTTTAAAACATCAAATGTGGCTTGATATTTTCTTGTTTTTAATATTTCTATTACTATTGGATACTCAAAAAAGTTTAAAAGTAGTAGAAAATTCCAGTCTAATTGATTATAGGTTTCAACTCAAGATAGTTTTTGTTTAAAAATTTTATGTAAAATTACAAAGAAAGTTAGAGTGGAATAAATATCAAAATGAAGCACTGTTAAGTGTTAAGGAATAAGAAGCTGTTTGAGCCTTGAGTATGACAGAAGTGGGGGGGGGGGGTGGAAAGGACAGCCTCTTTCCCAAAAATCAGTCAGACTCACGGTTTGTCTGATCTCTGCAAGACAATTCCACACTCTCTAATTAAGAAAGTCTCATATCCTTTCTTTTGGGTGGTTTGTCCTACTTCAGTGAGAGGAGTGCTGCTGCCATGGTGGTTCATACACCACAATTTGGATTTGATTAGCTGCTGTTGATTCACTAACCACTCTCAGTACTGAAAGTGACATCAGAAGCTTACCATACACTAGGAGAAGACTTGAACTGCTATGTCTGAGGTAGCATACACCACAGGAAAAAAAAGGTAGGATATCAGCACCACTGGGTAGCTGAATTAACCTGATCCTGAACATGAGCACCATTTTCACAATCAGATGAAACATATCCATATCAAGTGAGTTCCATGAACCCAGAGGTGTGTACTCCTGCAGGTTGTCACCTCCTGGGAAGAAGGAAGGGACATTTCCCAGCTAGCTATGAGATCTTTGGAAAGAAATGCTACCTGGCCAAGGGAGCCAGGCAAGACCCGGAGGCTTTGCACAACTTTGATAAATGGAGGCCATATGTCTTCAATGAATGGAAGGTGGAGACAGTGCCTTGGCCCACTCTTCAAAGCATTCCCCCTCTCTGACTAGCATTGCTTTGGTCTTGCCTGCATTCAACTTGAGCCAGCTGCTCTTCATCCAAGAGTTTATTTCCTGAAGGCATTCCAAAATCCTATGGCCAGTGTGAATTTACTGTCAGATTAGAGCATCTAATAGCTCCGTCTGCCCTCAGAAATCTCAGGACTGCTGAAGTGTAAGCACCTACAAGGCCCATCTGTAATTACAGCCTGTTCAGATTATGCACAGGAAGGCAGACTCTGCCTGGAACAGTGAAAGTCAAAGTAGTGGGATTATGGGATGGCTAGGGGCTCTCTAGGAGTAGGGCAGGAGCACAGGGCTTGGGTTAGCTCCCCACCACTGCAGTAGTTGTCTGCACCACAAGCTCCCTGACAGAAGTACTTTCCCCACCAAGAACCTTATAAAAGCAGAAAAATATTAACTAAATGTACAACTTCTGATGATTAAAATCCCTCAGTCTTAGAACCTTCTCACCCCATAGAAATTCAGGGTTTTCCAGATGAGACCACTTCAAACAACTCAGACTATCTGCCTCAAGCTTACATCACATTTTGTTTTGTGAAAGACCTTCTTTCATGAAAATATTACAAGTACCTCCTAAGCATATTCAGCCAGCAACATTGCTCTAATTAGATTTTTATTTTTCTAGGAAGCTATTGAATTGGAGATTTCTTGAAAGTTTGTGTACTTTCACATGAGAAGCAAGCAGTGTGACCAGCCTGTCTGACTTCCTGTGTAACAGAACTTAAAGCCATCTTCAGCAATTCCTCTGTCGCGCCTGATACCCCTGCTCAAGTCAGGCAATTTCTCCCAGACCTTTGGCAAGTTGAAAAGGCATTCTTGTGGTCTGTATTGACTCACTGAAGCACTGCAGACAAAAAAAAATTTACATCACTAGCTCCAGTATTCTAATTCTCACACATTCATTGTACTCAATATCACACGTTTTCCTTGAATTTTTCACTCTCTATTTTAATTCTCTCTCCTGGAATTAAATGTCAGCTACTTAGCTGCAATGAATTGATGTGTGCAATGTGCACAGATTAATATTAATCATCAGCATTTGCAACTTTCTTATTTTTTTTTTTAAACTCATCAAAACTGAAAAATGAGAGGAGCACGAATGTAAACCTCAGGCATCAAAATCATGAAATTCTTCTCATGTGTGCCCAAAGCTGTTATATCTTTGCATAGGAAATTCTTATTTGGGTCAGCAATGACCAAGGGTAGCTGTTGTATTTTGGCTAAGACTTGGGAAAGACGATGGAAGGTGATGAAAAGCCTCTTTAAAATCTTCCATGCACCAAGTCAACTCCATCCACATTGGTTTCATCTAGCTTNTGCCCAGGGAGGTGGTGGAGTCACCGTCCCTGGAGGTGTTCAAGGCACGTTTGGACGTGGCACTTGGTGCCATGGTCTAGTCTTGAGGTCTGTGGTAATGGGTTGGACTTGATGATCTTTGAGGTCTCTTCCAACCTTACTCATACTGTGATACTCAGTTGACATCTGAGCTGATGCCCATGGGGTCACAGATATATGGCTCCTTGCTAGCACCCTTTGTCATAGTTTGAGCCACAGGACAGCATGATGCAGATACATATCTCAGCAGCTTAACAGATTAGATTTCGGTCCTGGAACAGGTCTGCAGAAAGCAAAGTTGCAGAAAGTTCCTCCTGACACCATATCCTTGTTCCAGTCCTGTTAATTAACACAAACTCCACATTATAAATGACAGAGAAAAAAACCCAAAAAACAAACAAGCAAACAAACAAAAACCCTAAAGTAAAAATCTACATTGCTTTTGGATTTCTTTTTATCCCTAAAAATAGCATGGCTGTATGTACAAAATAACCAACCTTGCTGGACTCTGCACACAGCAAAAAAGCGAATTCCAGTCGATCATATGAGAGCTGACAGTTTTCAACTTTTGCCTTTTTAATGGTTAAGACTTCAGTTTTTGAGCTTTTCTTTCCTTTCCAAGTGAGAGATTATTCTCCTTTTCAGAGGTTTCCTATTATCCCATGAATCAAAAAACTAGCCTTTCAAAAACTGGGAGAACTGGCAACCTTGCTGAGTGGTCAGCAGAGTTTAAAGTCAGTCCCACAACAAACACACTGTATGATTATTACACTTTCCACTAATGTATTTACTGTAGTGGGGGAGGTTGGGAGCAAAGTCAGTCTGTCTTTATGAATAAATAGATTTCAGCAGTTTATAACAAGCCAGTAGACAAGATAGCACAGAATGACCACATACCATCTACCCCCTGATTAAGATGAAAAAAAAAAAAATAAATGGAAATGGCTTTCTAAAGAATTTCCTGCATTACCCAAGCCAGTTGGGGAGCAAATATGATTTTTATTGAGTCTAGTCATGGCTTTTGGATGGCTTTCTGCATCTCATTTATTTCTCATAGACTTGGCATAGATCATAGTCAATAGTTTGCATGAGAAAAGAACCAGAAAAGTCATTAACTTTATGGAGCAAAAAAATGTTGTTATCACAGAATCACAAAATGTGATGGTAGGTGACTGATATCAGCCCTCTCTTAGCTGGCACTGTTGTGGTCACAGTTGGGGTAATGGATCAGACTTCTTGACCAAAGCTGAGAACAAAGAGAAATGGGTGGGATTTCACAAAACTCTGATTGTCATGGTTATAGCTCAGGGACTACATGGGCTTGGTATACTGCTCAGTGACTACATGGGCTTTATTATATAAGAAATAATTAAGTAATAAACATAATTACTCTAGGAAAGAACATATAGAAGGATCAAGAACACAGTATCAGTGAAACTGATGAAGTATAACTCTGCATGAAGGCCATAACCATTTTCCTTTTTTACTTCTCCTGCTCCATCAATCCCAACCCTCTACCAACACTTAATCCTCTTCTTTTGGGTCTCTCAGCCCCTTCCAGCCTTCCACACTATCCAAACACCCTGCACTCTTTTGGGTCTTTTCATTCTCCTTAAGCCTAAAAGCAAGTTCTGGCCTCCAAACCCCTTTAGAATTCCCATCACATTGAGCCTCCCACCCTATTCTGACCTTTCACACCAACTTTTGACACCCACAAAAGGGGTGTGGGAGGCCCAAAGAGGGTAGGAGGCTCAAAAGGTGTAGGGGGCCCCAGGGTGTGGGAGGACCCAACTGTGTAGTGGGACCCAAATGAAAGGTGGCTGAAAAGGGTGGAAGGTAGGAAAGCAGCAGTATACCCTCAAGGGATGGGAGGCCCAAAGAAGGTGAGAAGCCCCAGCATGCTGGAAGCTCAGAGTGGGTGGGAGACTGAATGGAGTGGGAGGGAAGAAGAGATGTGGAAGCCTAAAGGGGATGGAATGCCAGAAAGGAGGGAGAGGATAAAAGGGTGTGGCAATCCCAGAGCAGATGAGAGGTAATAAGAGGGTAACAGGAGGCCAAAGGGGGTAGGAGGCCATGAGGAGGGGTGAGGCTAAAAGAGGTTGGGAAGCCCAAAAGGGGTGGGTTGCCAGAAGTGGGTGGAAGGCACAAAGAGGGTGAGTGGTCGGGAAGTAGTGGGAGGCCCAAAATGAGTGGGCAGCTCAAAGTGTGGGAGGCTGGATAATATTTGGAGACCCGAAGGGAGTGGGGGGTTCAAAGGGAATGGGAGGCAAAAAGAGGTAGGGTTATCAAAGGAGGTGAGATGCGGAAAGGGAGAGGTAGTCCAAAGGGAGTTGGAGGCTCAAAGAGGAAGGTGGGTGGCCAGAAGATGGTTGAAGACTGAAAAGGAAACTAAAAGGGAATAGGACATCAGAAGGGACTGGGAGGCCTGGAGGGGTGTGTGAGGCCCAAAGAAGGGACCAGGAGGCTAGAATTTGTTGGATTACCAAAACGTGGTTCTATTCCGGAATGTAGTGAAAGGATGAAAGGGATCTGGAGGCTCAAAAGAGATGGGAGAGCAAAAGGAATTTGGATGTCCAAAAGGTGGTCAGATGCCTAAAGGAGGTAGGACTCTGAAAAGGGGTGGAAGGCCAATAGGATGAGGGGACACCTTTTGGCCACTTAACCCCTTTTGACCAAGCAGCTCTGGTGTGATCTTGGAGACTTCTGCAGGGCCAAACTGAGGCTGCACAGCACAGAAGCGGAGTTTGGAAGAGGAGGTTGGCAGCGTTTACCCACATCTCAACACATTTTTCCACCAGGTCTTTCCCAGCAACAGTTTTACCTGATACTTTCCCTCGAATAATAAAATTTTCAACATATGATTTTTCAGTTCGCTCTCTCACTCCTTTCCCCTCTCCCCCCAAGTGCTATGATCACTGGAAATAATATTAAAAGTTCAAGTCCTGAAAACACTTAATGCCATGATTAATTTTTACAGCTTAAGGAAATCCAGGATGATATATAGTAATTTTACTTATTCATGCAAGTGACACTAAGCATTGTTAAGCTGGTGTGATATTCAAATAAGAACAGTGAGCTCATATCCTCCAGAGCTTGGAGCATTCAGGTCCAACGTTTTGCTAAAAGGTCAAGAAAGAGTTTCTGAATCACACTCTAGTTAAATCTATGCTCGTTTCTCTTTGGAACATATCACAGTTTCCTTTTAACTTTACTATTAATCACTAAGTGTGAACCCATGTCCTGAATTTCAAATGCAAGATGTACTCCTCAACTACAGCAACTAAGCATTGCTGGAAAAGAATGGCTCTTCAGACCAAATCTTTCTCAGAGAAAAATTTTTTTAAAAAGAAATATTAAATTAGATTTGAAATATGAAAATGTTTCATCAGTTGAAATGTTTTCATAAGCATTTAAAACAACATTTTGAGTTCTTAAAGGCTGAAGTTTTGTTTTGGTATTTTCCTTACAGCTCTAAAATCAGAGAGGGATTTTTTGTTGAAACTGAAAATCAATTTTCTCCTAGTATATTGCAAAGCAATTTTTGGAGCAGAGAATTAATTAATATTCCATTTAGTGTGTTTTTCTCTCTCTCCATACACACCCCCCTCCCCCCCCAATCTGTTTCATTTAAATGATCAAAGTGTCAAGACCTCCCGTGCACTGTGCAAATACGTTATTCGCAGAGGTGTAGTTGTGCCAGTTAAGAGGTTTTGCAAATATCGTGTCAAGTACTCTGAGAAGCTCGGAAGAGTGCAGAAGTAATGCAGCACGCCCGCCTGAAGCACAGGAGGAGGATTTGCAGTTGGAAGGATCAGGTTGCGCTGGCCGGCGGAGATGGGCTGGCACTCACCGGAGCCGCCCCGCTGAATCAATGGAACAACTCTGCTAACTGCTCGCTAATGTAAACGAAACACTTCTCCCTGTGGCTCCACCTTTTGAGTTTACTCCTGACCGAAGCTAATTCGGGTAACAGTAATTAGCTCATTTTCTCTCAAATGTCAAACCACAACATTCGCTCTTCTGTTTCTGCTGCCACTGGGGGGGGAAAAAAAAAAAAAAAAAATCCCTCCCAACCATTGGATGTACCTTTAGCAAAATGCTTAAGATAAAACAAGATAAAGAAGCTTCAAAACCACTGTAAGAGGCAGGAGAACAAACTCAGAGCCTAATTCTGTAAACATGTTCCTACCTTTTACTCTCACAGATCACTCAAACTACAACAGAACTATCAGCACAGAGTGTGTCTGGGTGCTCCGAAGAAGCAACTGAAATCTGAGTTTTAAAAGCCCTGACAAAACCAGCTCACACTTTAAAAAATGCCCTTTGCAGTCCCTGAGAGATTTAAGGGCATCCCAAATATCCTTCCACTACAGACTACTCCTGGCAGCCGGAGCCTCCACCCTCCTTACTTCGCATCACCACCAGCATGTTCATACTCCAGATGGGGGCCTGAACACATAGAATGACAAGAGGGGTTGGAAGGGACCTCCGGAGATCATCTATTACAACACAGAGGCAAGCACCAGTTTGCAAAGGGAGAGGCAACATTGGTGTCTACCTCCTTCTGCTCTTTCAGCTGCAGAAAGAACATGGACACTGGCATACTCTGCAAATTGTGAACCTTTCCTCTCCCTCCACAATGGGGGAAACAAAAGAAATCTGACTCAAGTGGCTCCTGGAGCTGGGTCTCATCCTGCTTCTGCTCATGCAGAGCTAAGGTAACAGCAAAGGTTTAGTTCCCAAAGCAGGACCTTCCCCAGGCAGCATCTCAGGTAGAACGCCCCATGGTCCACAACACTGAAGCTTCCTCCTTACAGATGACCAAGCAGCAGCTATGTTGCTTATCTGGCAGGGCTGGAGGCCGGTATCTTCTGCCTGTAGCTGGCCAGGGAACTCAGAGTACTTTTACATGTTACCTCCCTTCAGCAAAAGCACACAACCTCTGCCATCCGTTTCCTATTTGCTTACCCACAGCAGAAGTCACACAGGTGCAGTAAAATTCATCTCCCTTTTAGAGATGTTATGTCCAGGCGCTGAGAGTGTACAGGTCATTTATGAGCGTACAGCTCATTTGCAGACCATTTATTACACCCATCCATCTCACAGCCTCTCCTTGGCCTTGCCAGCACATGAAAGCTGCTTTTCTAGTTCTACCAAGCTCCTTGTTCCCACTGCATTCGAGCATCTCAGCAATATTAATGAACATATCCTCACAAGGCTCCCGAGAGGCATGTGGATATTATCACCATTTAGAGAGGACTTGCCTATGGCTATGCAATCTGTGGCAGACCTGGGAATGGGACCAAGAAATCTGGTGGTTCAGCCCAGAGCGTTAACCACACTGCTCTTCCTCTGCTCCCTTTTATGAGCTGGACACCTGTTCGCTGGTTGAGGACCACCAAACAGCTATCACATGGTAATAAACTTTTACAGTCACTACAGACCTGAGCTGGATTTGAACCAGCAACTTCGAGGTGCAAAAGCCTTATGTATAGCCTGTTATTAGTCCCTCGAGCTAGGTATTTCTTGGTGAACAGTTTGTTACCCACTGTAAAACCAAGCTCGGGCTGCCAGCAAGTCTCCACCAGCAGGTATTACCCTGGGCTCAGTGTTTGGGTTTGGTGGAGAATTTGTGTGGTAAGGGTGTGTGCCTGTGCCTGTATGTGTGTGTGAGTGTTCTCTACTTTTTTTTTTTTTTTTCCAAGGAAACATTAGAAATCAACCTTAAGGATGTGAGCTTAGTTTAAATGTCAGCTGAAAAACAGCTGCTGAAAAGAGATATAATCCATGAGCCAAAAAAGTGGGGCTGGGAGGAAGTTGAAATGAGAGATGTTTAGTTTGCTAATGCTCCTGTGTGAGGATAAAAGGGTGAGATGTGGGGAATCTTCTCTGGCACGAGGTCTCACTAAGCGTTCTGGAAGATTCGGGTTAGCAGAATATGATCTCCCCATATGGCAGGTTTGAAAAAGTGGTGAAAGAAGTCCAAGCATATGCAGCAGTGATGTAACAGGGCCAGAAGGGTCAGGCACCTGTGACTTTCTAGCCACATTAAGTTCTTCAGAAGCTGCTTTTTGACTTAGCAGAACAGAGTTTTCCATCACATATGTGTAAAACATTTCATCCATTACAGGTTTCTTGGCTCTTCTGGATTGATTTTGTTCATGTGTGGGAAAATTTAAGGAAACAAAACAACAACAACAAAAAAAAAAAAGCTTCTGAAACATTTCTTCTCCTGTTTCAAAATTTATCACCCTTGAAGCGCAAGATTCTTGTCTTGCATTTGAAAGGTCACTTTTTCAGTGCTGTGTTTTGCAATGTGTTTGCATGCTGCTTAACACAATTAACATGTGGGGCTGCACGAGCCTTCATTACTAGGTATCTTAGATAGTGCTAGCATAGGAAACCACTAATAAATCACTGCCTTCCACTCACTCTAGGACTTTACAGAGACAATGTGTGAACTCTAGCCACAGGCAAGAGCAACAACTGCCTATTCCTCCGCATATCAAAAATGACTTAGAGCAGAGTTTTCCCCAGATAGCTATAATCTTCAAATAATCCTCACATGCTACAACAAAAATAACAGGGAAAATATTCACTGCTGCAGTGCAGCTGACTCCTTTACCTCACACTGTACTCAAGGAGTGAGGAAAGGAGAGGATACACAGTCTCCAGGCAGCTTTGTGGTGCTCAGAACTCACCACAGACTTTTTGGTTTTGGGGGGTTTTTTTGGGTTGATTTTTTTTTTTTTTTTTTTTTNTTTTTTTTTTTTTTTTTGTATGTGTGAGATTTTGTTTGTTTGTTTGTTTTGGGGTTTTTTTTTTTTTGTTGTTTTGTTTTTTTGTGAGCTAAAGACATACAACAAAAATGCAGCCTCTGGAAAAGCCCTGGCAGATACAGGATTGCACTTATATCCACCAAAAGATGGTACTGCAATCTCCAGAGTAGGTTTCCAGTAAGAATTCCTCACCTTTCCCAGCTCACATCACTGTTCAGGGTAACAAATGTACTAAAATATCTTAGAAATATAGGAGGTAAATCTTCATAGCACATACAGTACTCCTCTAGTAGACAGAGGAAGAGAGCATCTGATATTATTGGACAGAGGAAGAGAGCATCTGATATCATTGATCTTCAACACTAACCTTTTCAAACTCATACCTATGTAAAAGTAAATCAGTAATGCTGATTCCCATTTTTCTGCTACTGGGGATTTAAATCACTCTGTTGTGCCTAAACATGGAGCTTGTACATGATATTCCTGGCATCCAGAATGAGCCAGAGTCAGCATAGTCCATTGGCACATTGCC
Organism: Ramphastos sulfuratus; assembly: GCA_013399055.1. Lineage (NCBI taxonomy): Eukaryota > Metazoa > Chordata > Aves > Piciformes > Ramphastidae > Ramphastos > Ramphastos sulfuratus. Next base: position 135,957 of record WBNM01033082.1, on the reverse strand, counting down.
CCTTCCCCTCACCATGGTCACTGTTTTGTATGAAGGTAGTCCATTTGAAGCCCCTGTCAAGATATCAAATTTATATATATATATATATATATA
>WBNM01033082.1:48551-134592 GCA_013399055.1 Ramphastos sulfuratus | reverse complement strand
TTTTTTTTTTTTTTTTTTTTTTTTTTCCCCTGCTTTTCAAAATGTTACAGCTATAGAAACAATCTCCTGGACAAAGTCAGACAGATGTTTTTTTCTTCCCCCCCCGCCCCGCTCCTTTCTTTGGATGGAGTGACTTTCTCAAGAGCACAGCTGAAAAACCTTCGGAAAAAAAAACACACACACAGTCTCAGGCGTTGGAGGTGTCTGGGGCTGAGGATTACAGAAGTTCAAATTGGCTCCCCCTGTCAAAATTACAGCTGCACAAAAGATGGTACAGCATATCAGCCCAGGGCTCAAAAGGACTTTTTCCGGTTCTCAAGAACGATGCAGGTCTTGAGAAAACGCAGCTGTGCTGCGATCAGCCAGGCCCTGCTGGCCCGGCCAGGACCTGCCCCCCACTGTCCCCCACCCTCACACCAGTTGGTAGGGATGCCAACCTGCTACAGGGTGTGATTACAGAGAGCGTCCCCATGTGCATTTGTCATTTAGGGATGATTTACTGCCAGGGCATACCCTTTGCGACTTCTTGTAACATGTTGTCTTTGTTTTCACACTTCCCTCTGGAGACTTGAAACTTAATATCTATTCCAGCAAACAGAGTTCTTGCTCCCTTGCCCTCCCTGTCTCGCTTTCCCTCTCCTTCCAACGTATTATCTTTGTCCATTGCCCAGATGAAGTGAGCTGATTAAAATTTATGTGCATTGTCACCGAGGTGCTGTTTTAACTGTACAAATGCGTTTCAGGGCTGTTGCACTATTCAAACTCACCCCGCCCGGGCGACCCTGCTAATCTCAAACTGCAGCCCTTGGCAGGTGATGACTGCTGAGGGATCTCTTTACAAGCTTCACCAGGCCATGGTTTCGTGGTTGTGCGTGTACGTGCGTGTTGGTGTAAGGTTCCCGTGTGTTGCACTTGGACTCTGCAGCATCCGCCAGTCGAGTGCAGGTGGAGCAGTTCAGTGGTCTACACACAGCATGGAAATTCTCAACACAACGTGCCAGATATTTTTGCCTACATGTTTCAAATGCCACTTTCCCCCTTATGCCTCCTTAAAAATACAGAGGAGTTGACTGGTTGTGAAGAGCCAGCTACGTAGCTGGGTTTGCAGCTCCTGAACTGGCATGACATGTTCTGACTCTTGCACATGCTGCTGCCCAATGCGTGAGAGCAACACAATCTCCTTTTAGCAAAGATTTAGCACTTCAGCTACAAATCTTGCTGAGATCCTCAGAAGCTATTAAGCAAGAGTAAATTATATCCTTGCATAGGAAAGGGAACTAAACTATTCATTCAGAATTCCCATTTTGATCGCTGGACAAATGGCACAAGACCTGAGAACATGAAGATCCTGCTGATCACTCACTAGCTGCTCCAAACTTTAAGTCTGGTTCTCCTCTGCAGCTGCTGTACAGTACATTTTAAAATGAAATTTCTGCAATTCGCAGATACAGGAGCACCTGTACGCTTTGGGTTCTTCCCCAATGACCATTTAGTTCCAAAGAAATCTTGCTTCCTCTACACACTTTCTTTTGAAACTGCTGCCATTCCTTGTATTATACTCTGCCAACCCTAGAATTGCTAGTATTAACTTCTGTCTCACTCACCAGTACCAATTATGCCACAATTAAAAAAAAACCCCAAAAAACAAAAACCAACCAAAAAAAATCCCAACAACCCTCACCATCCTGCCCCATTCATCTAATCACAGTCACAGATTCACAGATTGCATTGGGATGGAAGCCACCCTCAAAGGTCACCTTGTACAACCACCCTGCCACAAGCAGAACACCTCAAACTAGAACAGGCTACTCAGGGACACATCAAGCCTCATCTTGAATGTCTCCAGGCATGGGGCCTGGGCACAACCACACTCCTGGCCAACCCCTTCTATCATTGTATCACTCATTGTAAAGAACTTCTTCCTTATATCCAACTTAAACCTACCCTGCTCCAGTTTAAAACTATTGCCCCTCATCCTATTGCTACAAGCCCTTCTAAGTAGTCCTTCCCCAGCCTTGCTGTAGGTCCCCTTTTAAATACTGATATTCTTTTCAAATCCTTTTGTAGGTTTTTCTAAACTCAGATGAATTTTCTCATGCTTCCATGGTAATCTCTACTTCTGCCTACATCCCTCTTCTCCCTTATTTATGCTCCCTGACCACTTGCCTGAAATTATTCCCCAAGATCTTTCTGATGTCTTTCATGCACTGTTCCTGCCTTTGAGCTCCTCCTGAAAACATGGAGATTTTTCCCACCTAGCTGTGCAATGGTCACCCCTCCTCACTCTTACTTCTGGGAGGTATAGAAGCCTGGAAGCAGTCTGTGTAAAGCACACATATCCAGAGAGAGGTATTTATATGTAAAATATTAGATTGCTCCCAAGCTAGGTCATCTTCCAGGCAACAGACATATTATCTGAACAGCATTTACTCTGCAATGTAATACACCATCTTAGATTAACTGTAACTTGTTGAAAAAATGAACTATGTACTCAGATTTTTCATTTTACAGCAAAATTTCTCTCATTAAACTCATGGGTAGCAGCAAAGCACAAACCTACCACTAGTGTCACCTTTGGCAAGTCACTTTATTTTTCATTCTAGTTTGACTGTCTCTGATGAGAGCAGCTGTTCTCTAAGCCAGTGGTGATGAGGCATCTTGTCAATGACCTTTATCTGTTTGATCCATTTATAAATTCTTCAGAGGCTGATCTAGGCCTTGGTATATGGAGATACATTGCCAGGTGCAATGAAACCTGCAATATCAGTCACGACTACTGCAATGTATCTTTAACAAAAGCATCATGAAAATTTATTAATATTTTTCCAGTGCTCTGAGCATGGAAAACACTGCTTAAGTCCCAAAAAAAAGGCTTGGTTTGCTTTTGGTCAGGGCCACTCTGTGGCAAGAGCAGCAGCAAAATGTTTTGAATAAATCATTCACCAGGAATTGTTCAGTCAGACCCCAGCATTGTTACTAGAGGCAACTGCATGCAATTACATATATTAAAGCATTTGTAGTCTTTATTTCAAATTATAGATTCTGGATTACTTTCAAAACATTCTCAAATTTGTACCACTGGGTTTTACAGTAGCTATGTTGTGTAAAGCTTTTGTTAAGTACACTCCATCATACAACAGCAGCATTTTTAATCAGTGATCTTGAGAGCATATTGCATCTGGCAATCTTTTTATTCTTTTCACCCCCAAATTATTATCCTTGATAATAAAACTCTTGGACACACTTGGAGACAAGGGGGAATTTCTACTGCCGCTAATTCATTTCAAAGCCAGCTTGAAACCCAGGCTGACATTCTTCCATATCATTTTTCCCCTATTGTTTTCTGAGGAGTCAGAGGATTAAATCTGATGCTTATTGAATGTATAGATTATTAACCCCAGTTATATCCAGGGACAGTGTTTCCAAATTCCCCTACCACTTTTCTTTCAAGCTTTGTGTATAAATTCAGTTGTCATGGAAGGGAGGGAAAAATCTGATATCACTGCCCAAAGTCAATATAGTAAAAGCAGATGCTGTGCTAGCTTCTACTTACAGCTTTGGCAGTACTTTTGATCCAGTTTGTTATATCCTCTCCTGTACCAAGCCTTATCTCTTTCCTGACTACGTCAGCAATTGTCTCTCAGTCCAAATTATGCAGGAGAGCTCTGTAGTTTGCCAAACATACTGTGCAAATTGGAAGAGGCTCTAAGGGGAAAAAAAAAAAAAAAAGAAGAAAAAAAAAAGGCAGTTATGCTTGTGATAAGAATTCACAAAGGCCAAACCCTTTGCTCTTCTCCAAGACGTGCTAGCAGGGGTCTCCAAGCAGAAGCTTATCAAGAGAGTATGGTTCTAATACAGCCAGTCCCCTTTGTTTAGACCCACACAGTGCTTGTGAGTGAAGAAGACCTTCCAGAAACCTATGGAAAGAGGAGGGCCAGAAGAACAAGTGCCATATTCCCCACAAATGTCTTACACCAGTACAAACCATGTCACTAGCATGCTACTATATTTAACGTGTAGCAAAGTGCTATCAGGTCAAAAAGTGCTATCAGGGACTCTCCAATGCATTTTCCTTTATGTCAGTCATTCCAGGCAAAAATTTGCTGGGTGCCTGGGAGAAGAGCCCAACCCCACCTGGCTACAACCTCTTTTCAGGTAGTTGCAGAGAGTAATGAGGTCTGCCCTGAGTCTCCTCCAGGCTGCACACCCCCAGCTCCCTCAGCCTCTCCTCACAGGGCTGTGCTCCAGCCCCCTCACAGCCTTGGTGCCCTTCTCTGGACACATTCAAGCATCTCAACATCTTTCTTAAATTGAGGGCCCAGAACTGGACACAGTACTCAAGGTGTGGCCTAACCAGTGCTGAGTACAGGGGCAGAATGAATTCCCTGGTCCTGCTGGCCACACTATTCCTGATACAGGCCAGGATGCCATTGGCCTTCATGGCCACCTGGGCACACTGCTGGCTCATGTTCAGTCACTGTTGATCAGTACCCCCAGATCCCTCTCTGCCTGGCTTCTGTCCAGCCACTCTGTCCCAGCCTGTAGCACTGCATGGGATTGTTGTGGCCAAAGTGCAGAACCTGGCACTTGGTCTTGTTAAAACTCATGGCATTGAACTGTGCTAATCTATCCAGCCTGTCCAGGTCCCTCTACAGAGCCCTCCTACCCCTCAACAAATTGACACATGCTCCCAACTTGGTGTCATCTGCAAACTTACTGATGGAGGACTCAATCCCCTGGTCCAGATCATCAGTAAAGATATTAAACAGGACTGGGCCCAGCACTGATCCCTGGGGCACACCACTAGTGACAGCTGCCAACTGGATGTGGCTCCATTCACCACCACTCTCTGGGCCCGGCCCTCCAGCCAGTTCTTACCCCAGCACAGAGTGCCCCTGTCCACCCCCCAGGTCCCTTTCAGCTAGGCAGCCTTCCAACCAAACTGCCCCAAGCCTGCACCATTGCTTGGGGTTGTTGTGGCCCAAGAGCAGGACCTGAAGCAAGCAATTAAAGCAAGCGTTACAAAATTCAGCACTGACTGCTATGGCCTGGCCCAGTTGCCTGATCCTGCCTCATCGCCACCTCACAGCCACCTGCCCAATGCATCCGAGCTTGCCCCAGCCAGCCCCTTCCTGGGCTTCCCTAGTGAGCACAATGTCAGTAGGGCATCAAAAACCCACTGGCAGGTTCAGATGGCTGTCTTGGCTCTGACCTCTCTCAGTTTCTTGGGAAGTAAACAAAACAACCAAATGAAAAACTGCAAGGTGGCCAGTGACATCTTGGCCTGTATCAGGAACAGGTGTGGCCAGCTGGCCCAGGGAAGTGATGGTGCCCTTGTAATCAGCACTAATGAGGCCACACATTGAATATGGTGTTCAGTTTTGGGCCTCTCACTATAAGAAGGACATTGAGGTGCTGGGGCATGGTCAGAGAAGGGCAATGAAGCTGGGGAAGGGTCTGGAGAACAGGTCTGGTGAGGAGTAGCTGAGAGAATAGGTGGTGTTTAGGCTGGAGAAGAGGATACCGAGGGATGACTTTCTCGCTCTCTACAACTACCTGAAAGGAGGCTGGAGTGAGGTGAGGGTTAGTTTCTTCTCCCAGTAAGTAGCAAGAGGATGAGAGGAAACGGCCTCAAGTCACACCAGAGGAGGTTTAGATTAGATATTAGGAAAAAATTTGTTCCTGAAGAAGTGGTCAGGCATTGGAACAGGCTGGCCAGGGAGGTGGTGAATTCGCCATCCCTGGAGGTGTTCAAAAAACATGTAGACATGGCACTTAGGGAAATGGCTTAGTGGGCACTGTGGGGTGTTGGGTTGACAATTGAATTTGGTGATCGTGTAGGTCTTTTCCAGCCTTAGTGATTCTATGATTCCAGCACTACCACTGTTATAGCATTAAAGATAAGTCAGAAGGTAGAATCTTTGTGAATTCATTTACTGGAAGACTAGCATACAGGAAAGTTTAATTCTCACTGGCTTCTATTTCTGTGGACTGTGCTAATATAGTTCCTACCCTGCTGCTTACCACAGCTAAGGCTTCATCAATATGCCTATTGTAAAAGTCATGTTTCCAGTACTGACAACTCAGCTGTTGGTATTTTCCTTTGGACTAGCCCTGGAAATTCAAGCCTATATCCTAAAAGCATGTATAAATGCTCCATTTACTCACAGAAAACTTAACTGCCAGCTACCTCAACAGAAAGCTTTAGGAACAACAGCTAAAAATGACTCCCTCCAATACTTACTCTAACCACCTCATCCTGCAGGCAGTCTCGAAGTGTAATCCTAAACACAGCAATAGATCAGGCTGCAATGTAGTCTGATTCAAAGCGACTCAATACATTTTTGAACTTCCTAAGATCACTTTTTAGTGGTAGTGCTTTGAGACACCTATGATCAATTTAGCACATGATAGCCTACGACAGTTCCAAAGGAGAGTGGCAGAAATACAGCCCTTGACTCGAGAGCTCTCAGACTGATTTGTGCTGTGGTCACACATGTAGCCACAGCAAATTCACAGTGGTCACAGCTGCCAGACACACAACAGAGTCATAAAATTGACTTTTTACATGGCGGTTGCACGCAAAGTCCCTGGTGGTAGTGTTTGGGAATTGCTGGTTTAGCAAATACAGCTCTTAAGAGAGACTGGGAGCCTCAGTTCCTCTTTTGGTTCAAAGACAAATTCACTTGGACAAGTCAGCTTTGCCTGCTATTCTTGCTTAATTTGCCAGTTCCTCCCTTGCTACTGCACCTCCCTCCGTGCAGGGCTGTGAGGTGAACTTTCTCCATCAATGCCTGGAATTGAAGACAAGCCTAAACACTGCACAAGCACCTGCAGAGAAAGAAGAGTCACCTTTGGAGACAAATATTTGCTAAACTCTGTTCCAGTTTTTCCTCTCTGAGTTTGACAGTTCATGGCAAAGTCAGTGCTTATGTGACAAACAGTTCTTAGTCGAATCCAAAACCAGTTCAGCTCAGGAATGGGTAGTACAAGCTTTCTAACAGGACCTCACAGATGTGTTTCAGCACTGACCTACATACCCCTCATTGAAGGGTGGAAAAATAAAGAAATAAACCACAGCAGTGTGTCAACTGGCATCATTCTGGCACCCACCTCAAGAATGTTGTAAGAGACGGGTCTCATGTCTAAAAGGCCTCTCCAAGCCATTAAATGCATGTTCCCAAATGACCTTTTGCTACTAGAGGAAACTCACCGACTAAGAAAAAAAAAAAGCAACAAGTGATCCTTGCCTACTCAGACCTGGATCTTGTCACTGTGACTCTCACCATAATGGCACTGAATGCCATTTAATACCAAATGCAGTGACAGAGTTTATCATTAGAGTCACTTTTCTAGTACTGAGCCATCAATTCATTTCAGCAGTCACCTTTTCTCATAGAACAAATTATCACCAAAAATGCAAAATATTTGCCTCTTCCAGTAACAGATGGTCCTCAGACAACAGAGAACTGAGTCTTATCAATAACACTCTCAGCTACGCAGGGAGAAAAAAGCTTCCTGAGCTATGGTCTAAAGTACCATTTACTGCCACAAGGGAATGCTTGGTGGGGCCAGAGCTCCTGCAGCACGCTGGCCTGAAACAGGAGATACAAGATCCTGGGGTGGGGGGGCAATTCCTGCACATTTTTCCAAGCTATGGAATATGTTTCCCTGGGGAGAGAGGGAGGAAGAAGGAATGTAATTGTGAGTTTAAATGGACTGGTGTAATCTAAAGGGGAGCTAGGGTTTGGCTGAGGGCAGAAAGGTGAGGGACCCAAGTGCCCTGCCCCAGGAGCTGGGCACTGCAGCTGGCTGGAGCAGCACTCCTGTGTGGCAGGGAACCTTGAGCACACAATAACAGAAAACACTGGAGAAGGAGCAAAGACTTGGATAAATTAAGATACTGCTTTTCCCAGCTGTCCCCTAATGAAGGTGCTTGCAATTTCATTCTAAAAAGGGGGGAAATGGGAGGAAGAGGAGGAGGAGTGGGCACTCTTTCTCATTAAAATCCTTCCTTAAGCTGCCAACTATACACCCACACTTTAACTGCCTATTTATTTGCCGTAGCTGGGTGGTTTATGTACGCAGAGAAAGAGAACCAGTGCAGGAAACTCAGGGTCTTTGCTTGCATTTCATCTGTGTGAGCTACCAAAGCTCTGACCCATCACACACCTGCCTTTGCACTGGCCCTTAGGGAGGACAGCAGCTCCAGACAACAGTGCAAAACACGTATATTAGCATCACTACCAAAAGCATGGTTGTTATTACTGGGATTTTACCCTCACTGTACTTCACACCCCAAAGACACTTCCTTTCCCTTTGAAGCAGAAGCCAGCCCTTCTTCCTCTCCTGCCTCCACACACATCCTTGCTTTAACTCTGATCTCACAAAAAGGGAAAGAACAGGCAGTGAACGTGAACTAGACAGAAAATGTTTGTTCTGTCTTATCAGAAGGGCCTAGCATTTCTCAGTTAGCCCAAACATGGCATATCAAATATCCTTCTTAAAGCTCCACTTTTTAGAAGAACTAAACATTTTAAATCAAGTCTGCTCTCTTTCAAACTTAGAGGTACACATGGTATCACAATTGAGGTGGACATGTCAATGCCCCCACACAGGTGAAATATCTGAGGTTCCAGTTAGGCTCTTCTCCCCTACCTCCTGCCAGCCTTTTTTCCTCTGGCTGGCAGAAAAAGCAGCTTAGTAAAAGATTTTCAACTTCTCTTACACTTTGATAACTGTATTCCTTTTAAGCACTTGGTATCAAAGTCCTCCTGTTTCTTTCTCCATTAAAAGTAGTAGTTGTTTCTGAGCTGAATTCAAATTGGAGGGCAGACCACCTGTGGAAAATCTCCTCTTTTGGTCATATGAAAAACTAAAAGATGTCATGTTCTGGGTCTGCTCTAGGTTAGTCCTCCCATTCTAAGTGCACAGCCCTGAGCTGAGCACAGCTGCCACTCATTCTTGGACACCTGACCCTCACGATCTAAATTACAACTCTGGGTTAGTTCCCTAAACTTTCTCTTTCATGGATGGAGAGATTTGTGTCAAAGTGCATTCCACCACAACCTGAGCACTGAGACAAAAGCCACCAAAGTTACCTGGGACAGCTATTTATAAAATTATAGAATATAAAGACCTACCTTAACAGTTATTGAGCCTGCAAGGTGCAGGAGCCGGCAAGGTCTCAAGCGACACGGGAGTCTTCAGGATGAAACAGACAGGCAGGGATCCAGGTGTGAAGAAGTATCCTCCTGTGATCAGCTAACAGCTGCTGCTAGTAGAAAATCACCAAGTTGGCTGGAAGCTACAACCAACCTGCTGAGATATGGTGAAGAGGGAAGGTATATAGAGCTCTGAAAACTTTTATTCTGTTTGGTATCACTACACTACTTAGAGCTCATTCTAAAGAAAAAAACAAATTCTTAGTTTTAATTTTAGTAATCTGAGGGTGTTGTTTTTTGGATTTGCTTTGTTTTCTTCTGCTTAAAAGCCCCTTGGTCACCTTGTGGACCTCTCTGCTGGGAAGAGGTCTAGCTGTGACCTGTAAAAGGTACCAGCACAATAATCAATGGGAAACACTAAAGACTGGGAGCAGTTCTTAATCTCTTTGGTTTCAAATGATGTAGGTGCTTGGCTCGCAAGCCTGGCTCCTGCCTTGCACTATTCCCTTGTTTCTTAAAATGCTCTTTCTGCTAATAGTCTTTTGCACACCAGAAACTAGTAAGAAACTAATTGGCATAGGGGAGATACAAGTTAATTTGCTTTTCACCTTGGTAAAGGAATGGAGAATAGATCCACCAATTGTAAGAGGTTGTAACCTAATCTTCCCCAGTACCCAAGACCAAAATATCTTCAGATGTCTCCAAACCCAAAGGGTAGGAGGTAACCTTCTTGCAAACGAGAGTTAAAGCTCCTAAGCCTGAAGAGGGAGTTGTGGTTATCCAGTATTGCCAGGCAGTTAGCCTCCAGCTGCATTTGTAGCTAGGAACAAATGCACATGAGCTGAGTTTACCAACTGCCCTCACACAGCACACAGGTATCAGCCCACTCCCAGTCACCACACACATACATTTGTTCCTTTTTTATTTACTGTTGTTTCACTGTTGTGAATCCCACTTTGAAGATCCTTTCCACTTGCAGCACACACAGGCTTGATACCTGACTCCATGCAGAGGCAAGAGTACCAAGCTGCCTAAAAATTAGAGCCCCCTTGGTGGCTTTAGCTCATAGCTCTCAGAAGTATAGTTAAAACCATGGCAGCTACAAGGATTTAAGCATCCCTGGTGCTAAGCAGTAAAATGGGGGTTACAAAAATGTTGTACTGATTGTCCAGATAAACCTGTTCTTGTCTGGAAGATGCTTGGATAGTTCAGAGAAGAAGCAGGGGAAGTGTACATATATAAATATGTTAACCCCCTAAGCAATATATCTCTCCAGATCTGAAAACGAGCAACTTGGTTCAAGTGTGGGAAGCTGGAGACACTTGAACTATTTAATTTCTCCTTTTATATCTTTTTCCTGTATATTTAATCTAACTAATTTCCCTGTTGTTGTTGTGTTCAGATTGCACTTGGTAATGTACACAGTAAATGCATCAGCAGCACCTAGAGCTTTGTTTTTCTATCTGCCACATTTCATGACTACACACATTTATCTTAAATCTTAATCCAGTCAGAAAGGCAGGAAAATCTGTAAATATAGGTTTTAGTGTCTCTAGTCCTGTTAGCATTGATAGCAATATGCAACTCTGTGTTATCATAACTCCTTCCAAAACAACAGCTGGACCTGATACAATAAAAGCAGTCTCACAATCTCCATCTTTTCTGCCACTGAATATCTTTAGCACAAATATTAAAGGCACTTAAAACACTTCTAGCAAGGCTTTAGTGGTTTATACACTTAACTGTCCTTAAACTAAGGAAATGACACCATTTTTGCTGTTGAAAACACTTTTTTAGGTGCATAACCTCTGGTAAAGGGTATAGTTCTGAGTGCTAAACTGGGCTGCTGCTGCTAAACAGCCTTCTGAAAATAGATTGAAAAGAAAAAAAAAAAGCAATTTACCTAAACCTGTGCAGCTACTGTTGTCAGGCTACTGTCTGCCATGCAATACAAGGTACATAGTTTGCTTTGGTCAACCCACTGAAGCTGAAGTTTCCTGAGTTTCTCTAACCTGCATTGAAGGCCTTGTTTTGTTCACCTTTGCAGAACTGACACTGGTCTGTACCATAATAGGTCTCCTAAGACACTGAATATATGAGTTTTCAGCAGAACAGTGAGAGGGAGGAGTATGTATGCAGGAAGTTCATATTAATGCACGTAAAACAAAAACCAAACAAATCCTGAAATTCAGGAGGGGGGAAAAAAAAAGGACAGATGGATTCTTTAGTAAATACTGTTGCTTCACATCTCCTTGGCTCCATAAGGGAAAACATTTTCTACTAAAAATAGTAGCTGGACTGAAAAGGTACCAATTTATCTGAGGGTATAAAATGAGGTGTGAACTATTGAAAAAGGCAACTCAAACTGTGTTTGCCAGAAAACAGCCAGCATATCATACTAAGAGGCTGGGGAGTTTAATCTGATGGTAAATACAGGGTACATGCCTTGGGAAAAAGATTGGAACAGCAGAGTACTTAAATGATGAGGTGCAAATCTGGTAGCTGCACCTCCATCAACCTACTGAGCCCAAAAATATCAGCATAGTATTTCTATTCTCAGCTCAGAGCTCTGTTTAGGGTTTTTGATAAACAAAAGCATCTCAAACCTTTCTAGTGTCTTTCTGTTCCTAGGTGTGTCAAAACATTGTCTTCTGGCCGGCAGGTTTCTGCATTAAGAGTGCCTAAGTGGCTACACACACAAATAAGCAAACAAAGACCCAAACCCAAGTAACTATTTGTGGTAGTTTAAGGCTTATTGGTGGAAAGTTGTAGTAAGAGAAATCAAGACTTTCCTGAAAGCTCAGTGCTGAATCTTAATAAATTGCATCATTGGATGTGNTCCAACTCTCTCAGCCTGTCCTCATAGCAGAGCTGCTGCAGCCCTCTGATCATCTTTGTGGCCCTCCTCAATTTTGTTCTCTTGGGTTTTGGGCACTAGCTCTGTTTGCTGTTCCCTCACTCCTCTCTGACTTCTCCACACCATGTATTAACCCTTTTACTGTTAGCATGTAAGCCTTGCTGGTTTTCTGTCTGGGGAGGGAGAAGAAGGTGGTGTTGGCCCCTTCTGGGCTTTCTTTGTCTGGCAGGGAAGCTTGGATATCTGTATTATTCCTAAATTGTCTATAATTGTAAATATATTGTGCATATCTGCTTGTAAATTGAGCTTTGCTGTAAAATATAGCTTCATCTTAATTCCAAGCCATCTGAGTTGGTCTGGTAAATTTTACCTGGGGTGGGAAGTTCCTAAACCCACCACAGTATTGCATCTATGCATGCTATGGAACTATGCATTTATTCTATCCTTGTGCTGGCTTTGCTGTCTATATTTTACATGTCAATCCATCTCTTGTGGCATGGACATTGAGTTAAGCACAGCTTCCTCATGAAGCACAAGCTTGAAAATTTTGATTGACAGGGTTTCAGGCCAAGAGTTGAGCCATACAGATATTTGTAGGTATGATAGTGGACCCCAATGCTTAGGGGTAGGAATGCATCTAAACACTTCCATAATTTGCATAGGGTATGTGGACAGAGTGCACTACTGCCTAGGGTGGTTTATTTGTTACAGCACCTGCAGAAATCCAAGGAGATATGCATAGTTATCAGGAGCTCTGAGGCTCTGTCTGGGTACCACTTGGCAAAAGTTTCTTCCAGGTCAAAATTTAGCCAATGAAATGAGTACATTTCCTTAATAAGCTGAAAGTTAACATCTGCAGAGACACCCCCACAGCTGCCCCAGAGAAAGCAGTAGCTGCAATGGACAGGCATACAGGGGGCTGGCAAGTGAATGTTATACATACTGCTGCCTGTGGTTACAAGAGAATTAAAAGCATTTGCTGTGATGACATTTTCATTAACAAGTTTCCACTTTGCTCATAAGGGAATATAAACCAGTTGTCTCCACTGGAAGGATCTCATCGTGCAATCAGGAAAACATTGGAAAGGAATAGACATAACATGGATGAATTTAAAAGGTACCTAAAGACTGTGGGATATTCATGGGAGAGGCTATCCAGATTCTTTCCTCTTCTCGAAAGGAAAAATTTCCCTGTGAATGTAAGTTTAAGGGTCTGGAGGGAATGCACATTTATTCCCTGTTTCTTCAGTGCAATTGATATAACAGACTTGGAGAAGGAGGACTGTAGCAGGAGACAAGCAGTGGTGGTGTCCACATGACAGCCAGAGGAGAAAGCAGAAGTGACCTGGTGGCAGATCCATCAGTGTGCAGTGGTGCTGCAGCAAGACGCAAGCAGGACACCAGCGGCCACAAAGCCCGAGCTCTAGGAACAGAGCAACAGAATGGTCATCTGCAGCAGGACTGGACTGTGGATCCAGGGAAAAGAGCTCAATGAGCATGGTTTGAAGTGTTAATATTATTGAAATAGTTGCTTTGAAGGCGTGTTTTCAGTGGCAAAAAGCAGCAATCAGTTGTTAATCACAGATTCATTTTCATCTGCTTTCCTTAAGGACCCTCCATAAACAAAAGAGACTGATTTCTCATTCCACAGCAGGAGAATTTAATAATGTTCATTTCCACCGTCTAGAAGCTGCCACTGGAAATAGATGCTGAAACCCTCCCCAGCTGCTCCAAGGCTAGGGAGAGCAGGGAAGATGATGTGATTTATTAGAGCATTCTGACTAATGCAAAGCTGCAAGGTGCATTCACGAAATCTGCTTACTCTGGAGGTTGCATTAAAAAAAATTAATTAAAAAATAAAGGGGATGAGAAGTCTGGGGGAGAATTTTTCCCTTGGGGGTGGTCTGACTAAGCAGTGACTAAGAGCTCTAAAGGAGAAATTATAGTAAGCAAAAGAGCATCCTAGGGTATCTGCAAACAACTGGCATAAGTGTAACTTTTAGTTAGGCAGATGACTAACATACACATCGCTAAGCACTTTGTGTGGCATGGCTTTTCAGGTCATCTCGTGGTGTGTAGGCTCACACTCTGGAAATCTCCACGAAAACTACAAAGGTAATGAAGGATGTGCAGGCAGAGGAAGCAATAAAAGTTCAGGAGCAGAACGATAAGGAGTGATGCTGACAGAACTCTAATTGGGTTGTATGAGACAGCACCATCCCAGTGAGCCAAGAAGTTCACATGCTCTGAAAAGACAGCAAACTTCAATAAAACTCAGAACTCTCACAAGATAAGGCAGGACTGGGGGAGACAGTACACTGTGTGCTCATTTTTCAGGTTGTTGTTCATGATTTATAAATGGGAAGAGATGGCTTGCACTAAGCAAATTGTCCTCCTGGTTTATATAAGTTCATTAAAAACCTATACACGGTTTCAGTTACGGATTCACCACAGCATTTCTTCATTCATCTTGCTACCACTGCTATTTACTGGTAGGATGTACAATACATGCAACTCTTTGTTTACAGCTGTATTAAATCTAACATAACAGGGGAATGAAGAGTATAATTCTGAGGGTTTACAATCAAGACTAATTGTGAAACTAGGAAAAAAAGACCCAAAACTTTCCCTCCTGCCACACATACTTCTGTGCAGGAAGATGCATTAGGAAGGAGACATTATTTTCCTGACACCTCCACCATTATTGGAACTGTATTTCATGTGCTCACCTATTTTGAGAGGCCAGTACCCAGGTTTTATGCTACACAACTGTGTAAAACATTACCTAAACCTGAGCTTGTAAATTAAGTTAAATAGCACTCTGACTAGCACTTTAGGAATTCCACTGGCTAGTTGAAGGAGTAGGATGTATACCTTATTTCTTGCAGAGATGGCAAAGATACCACTCAAGATATGAGTCTGGGGAGTCCTACAGAAATTCAGACTGAGCAAAGTGGGTTTCCCTCCTGTAACTTAATCTACCACATATCATCACTATTCCTCTGCAATTATTAGTACATGAATTCATTATCTGTGCCAAGCATGAAATTGGCACGACTGACTATGATGTCTCTAATTCGCATTTACATTTCTCCTTCACCTTTAAGCCCACATAAAATATTCTTTTTATTGAGGGATGGAAGTAATGAGCATGTTTCAAAGGATAGCCTCAACTAACCCCTTATGTAATGAGCACCTTCTGAAGGATAGCCTCAACTAACCCCTGTAAAACAGCAGCTGTCAGGACTGACAATCAGATAAAAGATGTCCATTGCCATGCCTAAGTGAGAAAAGAAAAGTTAATCAGCTTGACTGAAGCCAGTGTGGCCCAAAACTGCACAGATCAGGACACAGGATCAGGAGACTTCACATGTGGAGCTGGAATTTGTATTCTGACCATGCTGTTGAACAGCAGAGCAGCAGCTGAGGACTCACAGGGTCCCATCATTAGATGTCAACAGCAGGAAAAGCAAACCCATCCCTGGGACAGAATAAACAATATTTTCTCATTTACTGGTACAAAGCATTCAATGTTTGGTTTGGGGGCTTAGGGGAGGGTTTTTTTGGAGGATTTTTTTGTTTGGTTGGGTTTTGGGGGGGATTGTTTGTGGGTTGGTGGGTTTTTGTTGTTTTGGGGTTTTTTTTGTGGAGGGGGGGTGGTTGGTTGGTTTGGGTTTGTTTTTTGTTTTTTGGTTTAGTTTTTTTGTTTGCTTGTTTTTCTAAATATTATTCTCATTCCAATAGGAGGACTTATTTAGGTAAGAAAGTATTAAAGTGCTTCCTCCATGCAGTAAAAATTAGCTTTTCACCTGGGACAATAATTGCTTCCCTCCAACCCCTGTTGTCTCTTGCCCATTTATGTTAAAAATTCCCAGGGAACAGGGACTACTCCCTTCCACACATGTATGCAACATCCCTGGTACTCTGTCTCCCATTTCAAATGGCACCTTCAGTTTCAAATACAACCAAGCAACAGGAAGTTTAAGAACTGTTCTGCAGATGCAAATGATTACTGAGGCCAGTCAGGGACAGAACGAGAAACAGAAGTCAGGATTTTCAACTCTTGCTTAATTCACAGATCCATACATTTCCCAAGGTAAGATCTTCTTTGACAGTATGCCATCGTGTGCATTCTTTGATCTCCAAAGGGAAAAAAAAAAAAAAAGTATTTTAACAAAGTTTAATTAAGAAAATAAAAATAAAACCTATTAAATGGTCCCAACTTTGGGGATATTGTAGGCCTACTAAATGGCTGTTGAAATGACTAAGTCTCTTCACTGACTTCTGTGAAACCTCAGCAAGAGGCTTTATGAGCTCAGGCAGAGACTGGGAGGGTGGGGGGGAATCTTTTTGGTACACATATCCTGCTCTGCCCTAGGGATTTGGTTTCTGCACACAGAGGAAAGAGGGTTCAAGATAAAATAGAAGGGAAGCTCCCTCCCGTCATTTTATTTTAACAGTCAGAGCAATCTGAGAAACATTCTTGTATGAAATAAATCCTATCCTCACTTACACCCATGCAACTGAAGGCAGCATTTGGCTGCAAGACAAGCGTATTTCTTAACTATTTTGAGTGCCATATGCTATATGAGTGCCATATGTTAGCATTTCTTAACTATATATAGCCATTTCAAATGGTATACCGAGTGAAAGGAGAGAGCACTGCCCTGATCTCCCCTTCACCTCTCCTCAGATCTCTCCTCCCCCCTTCCTTTCCTTTTCCCTTCCTTCTGCACTCCTCCCCACCTACACTCAGCTTCCTTCATCACACTTCCTACTATTTTTTATTTTAAAAAACAAACAGTATTTTGTATTTCTAACAAACCTCCTCCTCCCCCCTCTCCCATCAGACATCTGGTTTTATTCTTCCCCCCTTCCCCCATGCCATGTACAGAACAGGTTCCCATTTTACATAGCCAGGGCACAGCCACAGTGAGAGCACTGTCCATGCTCTCACCAACTCTCCACCCCATCACCTCAGCCTCTGCTCTCCTCTCTCTCCCTCCTTCTCACCTCTCTTCACCTCTTCCTGACCTCTGGCTTTCTGCCCTTCCTTGAGCTGATAGCTGAAAGAAGCTGCTTCCCATCAGGGCTGGTTCAGCAGGTATTTTCCTCCAGACTACCATATTTTATTTTATTTTTAACCTCCTTGAATTTCTTTCATTTTCTCAGGTGGCTTCAGGAGATAGTTTTGCCTCTCTAAGGGCTGCCACACATCTTCTATGAAGAAAAGCTGAGAGTTGGGGTTTCCAGCCTGGAGAAGAGAAGGATACAGGGAGACCTTATTGTGGCCCTTCAGTACTTTAAAGGAGCCTACAGGAAAGACGGGAACAGACTTTTTAGAAGGGTTTCCTGAGACAGGACAAGGGATGATAGTTTTAAAATAAAAGAGAGGAGAATAAGGAAGAAAATTTTTTTTTATGAGTGTGGTGAAACACTGGCCCAGGTTGCCCAGAGCACTGATAGAAGCACCTCCATCCTTGGAAACATTCTAGGTCAGGCTGAATGGGGCTCTGAGCAACCTGATGTAGTTGAAGATGTCCCCTGCTTTACTGCACAGGGGTTGGACTGGATGACCTTTAAAGTTGGACTGGATGACCTTTAAAGACCTCTTCCAACTCAGAACATTCTATGGTTCCTTTTAAAATGCAGTGAGCAGGACAGCTAGACTCTGATAGATGACCATTTCATGTTTGAACTCTACAAGCTGCAGATTAAACAGCTTCCACCATACATCTCAGCTTCCTTGGTCACCTTCAAAAATGCAAAGTCTGATTTGCTGTGGTCTGGTACTCCTCCAAAGAAAACACCTTTAGGTATATCTCCCTGTCCTGTCTTGTTTCCCACCACCCCGACTGTATGCACCCTTCTCCTGCCTCTGGCAGTTGCAAAGCAGGTGGAGTGGGCATCCTCAGTGCCAGCTAGGCACACAGGATGAAGCTGAGGAGAAGAGGTCCAGAGATTGACACAACAGACCATGTAGAAGCACAATTGGACACAAGCTGTGGAAGACTTTGTTACTGGGAAAGACCTGGAAAAAACCCTCTAACATCTGCCTTGCTGCAAAGAATTAGAGCTTTTTTACCAGGCTGTGCTTTAGCACAAGTTCACCTGCTGTTTCTGTTGTTGGTTTTTAATTTGGTTGTGGTCACTAATAAAAAATAGTCATTATTTTGATGGTTGCAGTGGAACAAGCACTTCAAAGTATTTGTTCTTTATAATCTGCAACTCTGCAAATCTACCCATGGAAGCTGCATGGTGAAAAAGGAAATGTTTAGAACACACAGAAAAAGCCAGGGTCCCAGTGTAACAAATGTCCCTTCACACAGGTTCCCAAGGATAGCTAAGAACAAGAAGCATCCCAAGGAGGGAACATTAAAGCAGGACAACAGTCTCCTCCATGTATACCATCAGCTCAGAGTTCTGTCCAAATGCATGCTTTTCTTGGCACAGTTCAAGATGAGCATGATTCAAGGTGTGCATAGTCTTTAGGACCACACTGGAACAGGTGCCTCACCTTCACATGAAATGTCTGCAGGCTGCTGGTGCCCTGCAGGATCCTCTCAGCTCCCAACAGCAAACTCAAGCTGCCTGAAGAAGCTGGAGCAGCAACGCTGCCCCAGCATGGCTCCACGCTGCCACCAGCCCTTCTTCCCTCTTAGCAGCTGGTCCCCTTGATGCAAATATCATGTCCCTTATCAGCAGCAGTTCTGGGATGAGGGAGACCCCATAAAGTGCTGGACCCCAACCTCACATGGCCTCTTTTCAGCTGGCCCCAATGGATTTTATAATATAATATTGAGCAACACCACCCATCTGAATGTCATGTTCCACTGAGGCTTACCTCCAGTTCAGACCTTGTGAGCAGTGTATAATGCATCTTATCTACTTAAAAAAAATACATTGTAATTTACAATTTGCATGCTTTATTGCCTTATAATTATAATCCAACAGTGCCATCCACTGCTTCTCAAAATAATCTTTGCTTACAGCTTCTTTCTGAAGTTGTCTTCCGTGAGTCAGGGCACTAAAGCCAGTTTGACTGTGTATATGCATACACAGTACCTTTGAATATGTGGCCAGATGTGGGAGAAAGAAGTTTAAGAGCAAAATCAGAATTGTAATCTGGTGATGTTCATAAGGGATTACCAGAGCTGTCAAACAAAACCTTTCTGGGCTACAGATAACACCACATTTCATAGTTAGAAAAACCACACTCCTGACTCACACAGAGAAAGCTTGTGTGCGGAACTGTATAATATTTCTTGAAGTCAATCCAATAAAATAATGCCTTTCAACTCAAATTTTTCCCCAAATATAATCACCTAGCTGACAGGAACAGAACAGCCTGTACTGCAAAATGCCAAGTAATTCTTGCTGATGCTTTGGGATCGCTGCTTTCAATGACAGCAGCCAGCATCCAAAAGCACCATAACCTCAGTGCTGGCATTTTCTGCTGTGTCCTGTGACTCGCTGGACCTCCAGATCTGTTGAATCATTTGATGCTTGATAAAGACTCTTTGAAGAAAGCAGCAACTATTTTCCCAGGACACCACTAATGGTATTGCTTTCCCAGCAGGAAACCATAAAAAAGTAGCCTGAATTCCATCAGAGCATTGCTCTTTTCTCATATTTTGTACGTGTCTTCATGTTCCATTTCAGATATTGTACATGCATGTCTGTGTATGGATGGATGCACATATGGACACACATACACATAGGTATGTATGCACAAGCACCCACACAAACACCAACTGCCAGTTCTTCACAGAGACACAGAATAAAACAAAATAACACTTAGGTGTACATATTTTTAAATAGCTCTTAACATTTTGCTTCTGCTTCTGTGTTTAGGAGCTCAAGTAAAGTACAGGCTGCTTTTAAGGTAATAAGCATTGACTGAATTTTGCCAAAGCTCCAACTACTCAGCTCCCCTGATGTTTTGTGCAGCAAAATTTGGATAAAATAAAAATAAAATAAAAACAAAAATAAAATAATATAAAATAAAATTATATAAAATGAAATAAAATTTTATAAAATAAAATAAAATTATATAAAATGAAATAAAATTATATAAAATAAAATTATATAAAATAAAATTATATAAAATAAAATAAATTTAATAAAATAAAATAGAACAAATAAAATAAAATCACAGAACTTTAGAGGTTGGAAGGGACCTCCGGAGATCATTGAGTGCAACCTCTCTGCCAAGGCAGGATTCCCCTAGGGTAGTTTGCACAGGAATGCATCCAGGTGGGTTTTGAAAGTCTCCAGAAAAGGAGACTCCAGAACTTCTCTGGGCAGCCTGTTCCAGTGCTCTGTCACCCTCACTGTAAAGAAGTTTCTCCTCGTGTTGTGGTGAAACCTTCTATGTTCCAGTTTGCAGCTGTTGCTCCTTGTCCTATTGCTGCTGATCACCAAAAAGAAATAAAATTAAATAGAATAAAAATAAAACAAAACAAAACAAAATAAAATAGAATGAAACAAAATAGAATAAACCAAAACAAAATAAAATAGAATAAACCAAAACAAAATAAAACAAAAACCCCAAACCAAAATAAAATAGTCAGAAATCTTTTGTGCCTTAGTTTACTTGTTTCCAAAATGTAGAGAAAGCAAACAAACCAACCATGTTAAAAGTTTGGTATTTCCATACTGTGAACACACCAAAATAACCCAAATCCTATATTCTGGAGTCCCAGATCTATTATTTTTGTCAAACCAGTGCTAACTTAAAGCTGATGTAAAATGGCCAACTAAACACTTTTCTGAGGAATGCTTACCACGTGGGCCTTCATAGTATGACATCAAAGAAGCTACAAATCAAGCAGTCACTGCATCAGCAAATCTAGCAAGTGACCTACAAGGTCATTCTCAGGTAGCAAAAGATGTGATTATCTTCATGTTCAAGTTGGATGTGAATTTGAGAGCCACTAACAAATGCTGCATAAACCAATAATTCTATACCTGCTTAAAACATGGGATGCTACAGCAATGCACTTATGCACAATACAGAGAAGGACGTTTCTAAACCTGGGTTGACCAGAGAGGTTGTGGATGCCTCATCCCTGGAGGTGTTCAAGGCCAGCCTGGATGAAGCTTTGAGCAACCTGATCTAGTGGGAAGTGTCCCTGCCCATGGCAAGGGTGTTGGAACTAGACAATCTTTCCAGCTCAAGCCATTTGATGAAATCAGTGAGCAACCAGATGAAAAGTGAACAACCCCAAAAGACTAAAACTCAGATTTTCATATTGCACTGAAGGAAATTCATATTTCCAGGCAGGAAATTGCACCTGGGAATCAATCAGCAGTCTTAGTGTCAGCAACAGGCAACCAGTACATATTGGTTTATCAGCTCTGCATGGATGCACACAGACATACACAACGTATCAGCTACTAACAAGTGGCCTATTTACCACCCTAATGTACAAAGCATCCCTGAAACGTATCCCTGTAACACTCCTTGACACCGAGAACCAGGATGAAAATGCACTGTGCTGAATTTGTTTTGCCAACTGATTTCCTAGCAGAATGCAACAGAATCATCTCCAGTTTAAAACATCCTCTGAAAGCAACTCATGACCAGAAGGGTCTTAGCAAACCTTGTCCCAGGGAATGAGAAAGAACTTCTGGATGTGTGCAACTGGGAATGAAATGATTTAGTGGTAGTTTTTTATTTTATAACTGAAAGGATCATGTTTATACAAGTACTACTTCTGCCAATACCTCCCACCACAGTAAATTTATCTAACCCTTGAATCATCAATAGCACATGAAAAAAAAAAACTACAAACATCTATCTGGCCGATACTGAGCCAAAACTCAGGCATATGGACTGTTGTATATTCTGTCATTGGGAATAAAGCATCACAGTACATTTCTTCTATTTATAGTTCAAAGAAATTAAAAAGACAATTACAAAATCTTTAGTGTCAGCAAAGGGAGCTGCAAAAGCTGCCTGGGCTTTACATGGCTCGTGACCACAACTTCACCATATGCAGTTAAAAAATAGTAACTCTGATTGACAATATTTATCAGTTGTGTTTATGTGAAACTAAAAGGAAGACTTGTAATACACTGTAGAATGTCTAATCTGACACTGTATTGTATACTTGGAGGGAAAACAGTAACAAAATGTGGGCAAGTTCAGTAGCTAAACGCATGGTTTATGGCTGAGAAAACTCTTTCGAACAAAAGCTCTTTTTTCCTATCATGCACCAGGCCCACGCTTTTAAAAGACGAAGCCCTGCGTGTTTATGAGACTGTAAAATTTTGGAAAATTATTCCTCAAATACACAGACACATGTATACACACCTAACAACTCATGAAAAGCCTTTTCAATCCCAGAGGCCACGCAGAAAGAAGAGACAGCCTTGCCTTCCCGCCTCTCTGAATTTTGCCAGTCAGACGGACTCGTTAGCGGCAACGCAGCTCGTGGCGCTGCCTGCAGTGCAGATAGTGGCAAGATGCTAGCACAGCAGGCACACCAGGGCAGACACGAATCCAAAGGTCAGATCCTTAGATGGCCTCAGCTGGAGCGGCTCTGCTGATCTGAATAACAAGAAACTGAAAAACGAGCCTGACAGATTTCCACAGACCTTCAAAGATTCATGGAAAACATGGCTGGCAGGGATCTGAAGACATTATTCAGTACACATTACTGACCAAAGGGAGGATCAGATTTCTCTAACCAAAAGTCATTAGCTATTAAACACAATGGTTCGGGAACATTCTTCAGCTCATTCCTAAAATTTGCCAGAAGCGAGGGGGATGTAATGGGAATGCTGCACTCTTCTTATCTTCTCTTCAAAACACACACAGAGTGCTCACTGCCGCTGGACTCTGGGACAGATGAGGCTCTGGTTCACTTGCTTTTCTGGCCCTCTCCTGAAAGACTTTGAAATGGCCTGTTTATACATATTCCATCCCTCCCCCTGGCTCTGGAGGTTATCATCCTTAATGCAAAACTTGTTCTCTTTCATCAAGGGAAAGCACAATAAAGTCTCAAAGGTTACCAATATAAGAAGCTGACAGCAAAGCTGGACTGGCAAAAAGATGAATTTATGTACAGAGAGATCACAATGCAGTGTGTACTCGCAATCAGATCCAGCAAGCAGATATTGGATATGAAGGCATAAGCGAAGCTACAGTTCAGAGGAAAAGACAGAGGTGGTGCCAAGGAAATCACTTGCCCCCCACCACCTCCTTACATATTCAGGTTTTCTTTCTCTTTTTGTATCTGAGAGCTCAGTGCAAAACACAGCTACAAATAAGTGGGAGAGGTGGCCCTTTGAGGTGGCCCTTTTCTTGCACTGGCTCTCCTTACACTGCAGTGGAAAAGGGCAGCCCAGCTTGCACTGGGGGCTCTGCCTCTAAGTGTCTGGCACTGCTTTGGCAGAACAATTGGCTGACGGCACAACAAAATCTGGGCTCAGATGCACCTACATTGGTCACTCTGGTAAAAATCACACACTAATGTGACTTAATTTTCTCTAGCACCAAGAATAATTCTGCCCCCATGCCAGACAGAGGAAGACAACCCAAAGAACAAAAAAAAAAGTAGCATTTAGCAGTGGAAATTTTTCCCCATGGAGAGATTTTGTTCTTCCAGAATGCATGCTGGCAAGGAATCCCTGGCAGGGCAAGCCATACATTACCAATCTCAGTGGCAGAGATCTGGCTTTGTAATCCATGATCCCACCCAAGACCTTTATGACCATCTTAAGCTGGCGAAGAAACAGCGTCACGAGGGAATCCCTGCACCACACAGACCCCTAGTCTAGGTAACTGTGCTTTGGACACATTGCAATTCAAGGCAAACTAAAGAAGATTGGATCCTTGCAACCTGCCCTAGTGCAGAGGAATACAAATTTCCCAGAGTCACCTGAACTCTTCAGGTTGTGTTGTGCCTTAGGTCACACGCATGTGCTAAGTGTGCGATTTGCACTGGGTTGTCATCACTATCCATCCATCTTGGGCAGATCCTTTACTCATTCTGCAACTTAGATCTGCTGTCTCCAGAGGCCATATAGTCTCTATCATCACTCACTCACAGGCTGACATTCATTTGTGACAATGCCTCAGGGTGACAGCACCATGAATTAAAGAACTTATCCTCAAGGTTAACCTTTTAGTTCAGAATATGCATTTCCTCCTGGCTGCTGCTGCAGGAAGATTTCTCCTTTTCCATTGTTATACCTCCAATATTTGCAAGGATTTACATCCTGCCCCAACATATGTTTTAGTCTTATAGCTGTCAATGAGGCTCAAGTTTAAGCTCTGTAACAAGCTACTGTATGTGTGCCTGCAAACTTACAGGCAACTTGTGCTTGAGTCCACACCTGTGAAGCAGAACAACTCCAAACACGTTTGCTTTTCCTTGCCACTGTTTGAGTGCTGTCCTTTAAGCTTTGGGAGACACTCTGCAATTTGTTATTGCTGCAGGAGGAAACTGGGTTTTTAAAAATATATTACAAATGCACAGCTCTCAGGAGTTGGAGCAGTGGAAAAGGAAGGGCTGCTCCTCTTTGCTATCTCAGGAACTACAGAATCCCTGCATCATGCCAAATGTTATCGTTTTGCAGTGATGCTGTAACTTTCTCACACTCAGTCATCTTATAAGGCAGCATTTGCATGGAGAATGGAAAATGAAGAACATGGTTTCCCTTAGCTCAGTAAGGGGCATACACCTGTCTTCCATTTAGACTGATTTTATTTTTATAAACACTTCAACAATAGGAGAATATAATATTTCATTTAGAAATTAATCATCAGTTAAGCACCCATGGCCAGAAGAAAATCACTGGAGTGGAACCTGGACTTATAAAGCACAAGGTGATGCCTGGATGAAAATGGCGTGGAGAAAAGAACTACATTAAATTGACAAGTTAATGAAGTTTAGGATATTGCTGATTGAGACTAGGGATAAATCAAGGATTAAAATGTGATTTCATGTGAAGAGGACTCATTTCACATCTGTCAATTGCTGAAATGAATAAATGGCTTGGTATTGTGACCTTTTACTTCTGGTGTTCTACACATGCTGCATTAGATGCATAATCAGCTTCACTTACATATACAGTTCTAATAAGTTCAGTGAAAATGTTGAACATGTTTGGTTACTGCAGGAGAAAGACTCTTCTCAGCCCTTTGAATCCAAATAAAAGTTTAATCCAACACAAATCTTTTTAAATGCCAATACTATCCTAGATGGTTTGGTTCATTCTATGAATCTATTATCAATTCAGTGTCATAAGAATTGACTGATGGCATTTTAAAGTCCAAATAAAAGTTGAATCCAACATTTTTTTTTTAAAGAGCCAATACTATCCTAGATGGTTTGGTTCTTCCTATGAATTTATTATCAATTAAGTGTCTTAGGAATTGACTGCTGGTATTTTCCAAATCCCAGAATCATTTATAAGCTCACATGTCACTTATCTGAATCAGATTCACAGAAAAGACATCCACTTCCAAGACCTTTAGTTGGTTTCAAAAAGTGTAAACACTCCAATTTCCTCCAGATGTTACCTAAGTGCATTTTCACCAGTAGGAATGTCATGAACTAATTGGCAGGTTTGTCTTTTCCACTAGCACCGATATAGGCTGGGCAGTGACTGGCCTGAGAGCAGCCCTGGGGAGAGGGACTTGGGGGTGCTGGTGGATGAGAAGCTTAACATGAGCCACCAGTGTGCACTTGCAGGCCAGAAAGCCAAACGTGTCCTGGGCTGCATCAAAAGAAGTGCGGCCAGCAGGTAGGAGGTGATTCTCCTCCTCTACTCCACTTGTTGTGAGATCCCACCTGGAGCACTGTGCCCAGTTCCAGAACCCCTATTACAAGAAAGATCTGGACAAGCTGGAATATGCCCAGAGAAGGGCCCCAAGGATGATCAGAGGCCTGGAGCTCCTCTCCTATGGAGACAGACTGAGAGAGTCTGGGCTGATCAGTCTGGAGAAGAGAAGGCTCCAAGGAGACCTTCCTGTGGCCTTCCAGTATCTGAAGAGGGCCTACAGGAAAGCTGGGGAGGGATGTTTTAGGGTGTCAGGTAGTAATAGGACTAGGGGGAATGGAGTAAAACTAGAAGTGAGTAGGTTCAGATTTGATGTCAGGAAGTTCTTTACCATGAGGGAGGTGAGACACTGGCACAGGTTGCCCAGGGAGGTGGTAGAAGCCCCATCCCTAGAGGTCTTTAAAGCCAGGCTGGATGTGGCTCTGAGCAACCTGATCCAGTGTGAGGTGTCCCTGCCTATGGTAGGGGGGTTGCAACTAGATGATCCTTGAGGTCTTTTCCAGCCCTGGCAATTCTACAATTCTGTCATTCTACTTCCTACTTAAAGTGATAGAAAACCGAAAAGAAGGTAATGAACCTTTCAGTGACATCTGGGGGGGGGAAAAAAACCAAAACAATCTTACATATGCATGGTAAAGTCTGAAAAATAAGAAATAGGTACAAAAGTCTTCAGGTGTGGTGCACTGCAAATCTATTGTTCTAAGCTTTCCTGTCTGCAATGGCTTTTGAAATAAACCCAACATGTTGACATTTAAAAAAAAAAAAAAAGTTAACAAAAGAAATCATTCTCACATTAAATGACTTTGTGAGCTCCACCAAAGTTGTGAGAACTTGCTCTTTTTTATCAAATAACTCCACTGACGTTATTAAGGAGGGACAGTAACTGCTTCAAGTTTAAGATTGCAACAGAGTCCCTGCTGGAATCTCAGTCTGGACCCCAGAAAAAACATTCCATTAGAAAGGGGGTTTCCCTTGCACAACCACAAAAGGAATGGCAGGAGAAGAAAGATTTTATACAGTTGGGACCTACCATCATGTTTCCTGTTTGGGTTGCAAACTTCTGCCTTTATTTTTCACTGTACCAAATTAACCAACTCCTATTTCCATATTCAAGTCCTGTCTGGCATTCTGCAGTGGAAGATTGGAATAAAAAAAAAAAAAAAAAAAAGCCAAGCAAAAAAACCCCCAAAATTCATGGGCCATGAAGTTCAGAAGTTTGTCCTCACACAAAAATCATTTACACACTGCTTTCAGTTCCCCAAACCTACCTAGCTCCGCCAAGTTCCCTTGGATATAGGGATTTAAGATATCACATTGTCAACCAGTCATTTTCTCATATCAGTTGCTCCCCAATAAATTTCACTTTCCCTGTTCATTTTCAGCCAAGTCTGACAGAATGGTAGGTGTGGGGTGAGTGAAAATTGGCATGTGGAGCCAATGTGGGAAAGGTAACAGCATATACCCTTTCCATACCTCAGAGGATACAAACAGGAGACTCGCGGAAATGAGAGGAGCAGAAGGAGGAGCCTGTTGGAGAAAAGTCTGTGGGAAACAAGACTATGTTGTGCTACTCATGAACTAATTGTGTTATGAAACATGGGATTTGAGCAATGTACATCCTCTCATCCATTCCTTAGCACTAGGCATCACTGCTTTGTCTTAATTCAGTACATTATATAATTCAATACACTATTAAAGGTGAATCTCCAGCTATGACATGGTAGGCTTATTTATGCTTAACTAGGCAATCTGTCTGGAATCAGCACTTTCAATCTTCCTTCTTAAGGGCTTGCAAATGGTTAGCACAGGTAATTACACAGCCTTTTCAAACCAAGATACTCATCATCCCTGACACCAGGAGTAAAAGAGGCTATCAGCACAAACGCTTTACAAGAGAAGTTATGACAAAAGATAGAACTAAGATAAAAGCACCCACAGTTGTCTTTATGTGAAAACCAGGGAGAGCAGGGCCAGACAGACTCTGCTGGTTCACATCCTTGAGCAAAGCCAAGCCTTGTCAGCATGTCCTGTACGAACCAGCCCCGGACAGCTCTCTCCTCCCTCTCACCACAGAATGGCTTAAAAAAAATATTTAGTGTCCTTTTGATCTTTTGGCTCCTTGCCTTGGCATGTCTTATGACTTCGGCCGGAACCTGGAAGAAGCATCTTCCTAATTAATAGCTCAGGAATTATTTCAGACTGCCACCCACCAGGACTGTTTAGCTGGATGGATTGTGTGACCTTTCAGCTGCTTCTCTCCAGCTTTGTCCCAGGGTGCTGCAAGTGACCAGTTTGTGGCTGGGCCCACCAAATTCCTGCCTACCTCGGGCAATACTCATTCTATAGGAACCCTAAGAAGGACTACTATGGCTTGCCACCACTCAGCTTTTCCAGTTTATTATGACATTTTATATGTTCTTTTCCCATGCTCCAGACACCAGCAATGCCGCAAAACACTGCGATAATGCCCCCATTCCCTCTTAAAATACTTTGTGTGTGGTTAGTAAACAGCTCCACATTCAAGACCTAACAGATGAACTCTTCCTAGGCCTCTCTTCCCCATTTTTCAGACCATTACAACTGTGTCTGCTCCTAGCAAAGTGCTTCCACCTACAACATAACTTATAAAATGTACTGTTAACATTTATTTGTAGAGGCTGTATACAAACATGTGAGGAAGATTCACAGGCAGATATAAACGAGCAAGCAGTGCTCCTATGCACAACCTTATGGCTAACGCTTTCTGATGAGAAGTGATTTTGATAACCTCTGGGTCTTCCTGTTGTCCACTATGAAATATCTGCAAGGACCCTCAGTTTTCAGAAGGTTATGGGAACCCATATGCTGAAGCAAAGCCCTTTTAAGGTATTTTCTCATGGATCATCCAAAGAACAAGACATCCAAAACAATTAGTCACTCTCAGAAAATCTTGACCATTTATGCAAACTTTTTTTTTCCTCCTAGTTGTGAATAATTGCCTGAGCTTGTGAACCCACACACTGAAATTCACAGCATTTCTTTGTAGGTTCATTTATTTGTTCATCACACAACAGTAGGAATGCTGCATTTGCTCAATTAAAAATGTTAGAGACTATTCCAGATGCTCACAGCCAAGCAAAACTAGCACAACAATAATGGGGAACGCAAGGAGCCTTCATCATCTGCTTTGTGCTTCCACCACACCCTCTTAGGTCAAAGGTTTGGCTGACAACATTCATTAATGCTTTCTGAAATAACAGTATTACTCCCTCATGTCTTTCCATCCCATTTCCAGAAGAGCTTATTATGCTGTCCCCCAACAAATGTCTGTCTTTCTCAAATAACAGGAGAAAGGAAGTGGTAGGTAAGGGATACAAATGCAGATCTTCACGGGAAGATGGAGGCTGTGGGACTTGGGTAGCCAAGTACATAACTCACTATGGAAGCATTAGTAATTAGTGATTCTGGTGCAATTGAGATGCAGAAGGCTGGAGAACAGAAGAGAGAAGGAAGAGGTAAATATAAGGTGTCCCTTCCACGAGGTGAGGATTAGCAGAGAAGAGCAGCTCTGTGATGGAAACCTCTAGACCTGGAGGTACAAATGGAAATCACACAAATACATACTGTAACAGTACTGTTACTGTACTGTACATGTACAGTATGTACATACTACATACTGTAGTACTGTATGTACTACATACATCCAGGGCTTGCAGTGATAGGATGAGGGGCAATGGCTTTAAACTACAACAGGGAAGATTTAGGTCGGACATAAGGAGGAAGTTCTTCACAATGAGGGTAGTGAAATACTGGAACAAGTTGCTCAGAGAAGTGATGATGTTTCCATCCCTGGAAACATTCAAGGTCAAACTTGATGGGGCCCTGAGCAACCTGATCTCATTAAAGATGTCCCTGCTCACAGAAGGGGAGTTCAACAAGATGACCTCCAAGGGTCCCATCCAACCCGATGCAGTCTGATCCTATGAAAAGAGTTCTCAATGTTCCCTTCAAACTTCAGGTCAAACTTAGAGCTTAAGGAACACTGGAAGCAAGGGGCAGTGTTAATAGCCTTGGAGCACAATTATACTTTCATGTTATTAAAAGAAGAAGCAAAAAAAGGGGGGAAAAAGGAAGAAAAAAGTAAGCATGATACGAAGGCTCACCTAGTACTTCAGTTAAATGCATTTTTTCCCCCACTGTCACTCCTGCTGCAACACACTCAGTCTTGAGTCTTGATCTGGACAGTTTTCATTTTGAAGAGTTGTTTCAACAGCAGGACAAATTTCTACTCAGCCATAAGCTCACCAGGTTCAACAAAGACAAACCAAGGATATCTTTGGCCAGTTGTGCTTTACCTCCCAGCAGGAGACAGCATTCATCATGTCATCACAAATTTAGTCAGGGATACTGAATTAGCCCAGCACAGCCACACACTTGATTTTCATGTTTGACAGATGCGAACAAGCAGCCCAATGAAGCTGATGCCTGTGCACCCCCACTGGCTGACTGTGCTTTCAAAGCCTAGACCCACGTACATGTGTGAAAAGCTGACCCACAACCCTGACATTTTGATCATGGCAAAAGAGAAAATGCTCAGATGAGCCTTCCATAAATACTGTGCAAGCTTCTGTTTTGTCCACACAAATCTGATCGGTGTGTGCACAGATGACTCAATTGCATGTGCAAGCTGAACTATGCAATCAGCAGTTTCACAACCCATGGATGGTTTTACTGACATGCTTGGCAGATGAATCAGAGACAGGGGTTTTAGACTTTTGTTTCTCTAGGTTAGCATCCCAAGATGTACTGTGGTTATACAGGTAAGCATAACTTAGCTTTAGAAGTATGTACACATCCTGTTACAGCATCCTGAAGAAGTGTAAGCTGATACTGATACTTTACCACCACTGGTACTAGAAAGGACACTATGAAGCTTACTTGAATAGTGAGCAATACAGTCAACAGTTCAGAAAATGTATTTCTACCCTCTAAGAAGTTATTCTTACTGATTTTTTTTTAAACAGTGATCATTTAATACAGCAGGATGCTTTACTAATATATTCAGAACGTTCATTAGAAGATCTCCTTTCTTCAATTGAGTACACTAAACTGAGCACCACATTGCTCTCACCAAGCACTCTCCTGATTTCAATGCCCTAGGGAGCCTGCAGAGCACAAACTGATCACTCTGGCTGTACCATGCATTGCAAGGAGGAGCAAGCTGCCCTGGGTAAGCTCAATAAACCTACCACAACATCAGCCTGACGTGAAGAAAGCCTGATATCTTCTCAGCACTCTTCTGTCAGGTTGGCTAGCAGCCTGGAGGAGCCCCAAGACTGACAGGAAGGCAAAAGACTGAGCTGAAGAATGTTTTTACTGTGTTTGGTTTAATATAAGCTTTCCCTGCCATGCTGCAGTCCTGCATGAAGCAGAAGCATGATTTGGGGACTGGTAGGTATGTCTATCGAGGTGCAGGTGTACACTAAATCAGTAGGCTGCTTTACCTTACACTCTCCTCTTAGTCACTTCTCTGCAGGAATAACACCTCTGTTGAACTATCTTTCCTAGATGTTCCTGGCAGTTCCTATTTTGTCAGGTTTCACTGACCCTCCTCTGCAGACCATCCCACTCCCCACTTCTTTTCTGTAAACTCTACACTCTACACTCAGCTGCTTTCTTGCACTCAGATTACCCTGAAGCATTTCAGCCTGTGTACTTTGCCTTGTACAATTTGAATCAGCATCTCACCATTAATGAATAGATGCCTTAGACACTAACTGCTGCTTTTAAACTGCTTCGTATTAGCAATGCAGCTCATTGTGGTGACTAAGATTTCTGAAGACAACTGAAGTTACAGCTCCCTGCAGTTGGAGCTCTGCTGTCTCAGTGCTATTGGAAACCAGGCCCACCATGCCCCAGGTGAAGAAGCTGTAAAGCTTGAGTCCAGAATTCAAAAATCAGACTTGAGTCCTCTTAAAACACAGGCCAGCCATCTCAGCTTTGATGGGAAGAACCATCAGTTTCATGGGCAGCTGAAACTATGACCCCCTATTTCTGATGGATTGGAGGCTCATGCGGGGCTGACTTTGGATTCTAAGTAAGGATAATTTTGGACAGCACCACCTTGCACACTGGCAGCCTCTGTGCTAGTACTGGTAGTAATGCATCTCTCTTCCCTGTTCCCTTATCCACTTATCTGGATGTGACTTATGGCACCATAAACAACATAGAGACTTTCATCCCTTTGAGCTGTCTGTTTTGGTCTTGGTTTTGGTTCCCCCCCCCCCCCCCCCCCCCCATGGCTAAAAGGCTCAAAAGTCACAGGGAGGACAGACACAGACATCTTGAGGCTGAAAGACCTCAATTAAAGCTCTAGGCTGGGATTTTGACAGGATATTGTTCTTGAATCCCACTGAAAAGGGAGCTGAGTACCTGAGCCTCCTGAAGCACACAAGTCTCTTATTGAAAGACAATTAGATCAAAGCAGTAATCATTTTTATACACCCTGTTTCTTTCCAAATCAGTGTGAGCAATGATACCTTGAGGTTGGCATGGCTGAAGATTCCAGAAAATCAGTGCTGATTTTAAACTGTCATTGTTGTGACTCTGAGCCCTTAACTTTTCCAGTCTGACATGCTGGGCAGAACTGTTCACTGACAAATTCATCACTGCCATTTAATACATTTGCTATCATCACTGATATTTTTACTTCATTCCTTTCAGGCTAAGGAGCAGCCACCAAGAACAGGTATTTTATCTTGTAAAACTCTGGGAAAGAACCCTTCCACCTTTTGCCCATATCTGTTTGCATTTGTGCAAGCTTTCCAGTTTCTTTTCTGCACCTTTATATCTTCCATCCAACACTAACTCAAGCCAGCCAAGTGGGGAAAGCTAAAACACACCGTAGGCTGCTCGCTCAGCCCAGCCTGGCCCAGTGCGTAACCTACAATTTCAGACTCAAGCAACAGCAGTAAACAGCCATCGTGGACAGGAATGATTATATAACAGAGTTCATCTAGAGGATGAGCTCAGGATCAGGGGAGAGGAGGGGATATACACACACATTTCCTTCGAAATGGAAAATAAACTCAGAAAAGGTGGAACTTTTACAAGGAGACATGAAAATGTGAAATGAATACCCTTTGGTTCCCTGCCTCAGAACTCATCTTCCCCAGCCTTTGTTCTGTGGAGAGGAAGTAGGAAACAAAAATGAAAATATTTCTGGCATGAACTGAGAGCTGGGGGGGGAAAGAGAGGGCAGAATGACTGCTAAAATTCCATATTTCCACATCTGCTTTCAATTATAGTTGTGTCAAGTCATTTCATTATTTGACGAAACCAATCCAAGGAATTAGGCTTTTGTCGGATGCCTTGAAATGTCATTAAGTGCTCATACACAAACACACACCAATAAAGTCACGTTTGCCATCTGATACAAATGTGATTACTAGCCTGGAGGGTGACAGGAGGACTGAGGTGTTACCAACTGGTAAGCCATCACCTCCTCGCCCTCCTGCCAGCCTTGCCCTCTCATATAAAGGCCACAGTCAGAATGATGGCTCCCTTTTCTCCAGTACGACCCAGGGTGCACAAACTGGGAACAGCAGGAGGAGGGAATGGGAAAGTTAGTGCTGCTTAGATTAGACTGGGAAGGAATGGGGGGGAAAGTGTCCATTTACAAGTTGTAATTTTGTCAACAATCCAAATCTGGTTCTAAATTAAATATTAGCAATAAACTCAGAATGAAAAGGTTTCCAAAATGCATGACAAAGGAAGTGCTAGGAGCATATGTCTTTTCAACAACTCAACAGATGTCTCTCTCCCTCCCAGTTATCCCAGACCATCTATTTAAGGTTCTCTATACTTTTAAGAGCTGGAGTCCTCCAACTGCTGTTTGTGTATTAGCTTCAGAGGAAGTCCCTATAGGCCTTTCTGTTCCTTTCACACAACCCCAGGTATGGTTTTAGTGGAAGGGGTAGAAGCGCTCAACACCTGAAAAAAAAAAAATCAGACCTGGTGGAAATGTACCTCACTAGAAACCCCCAAAGCATATAGCATCAAGGGTCGACTAGTCATGCAAACAAGGGAGACAGGGAGAAAAAAAAGTTCTCTCTAATCACTTAATTCTTAATTTGTGGTTTGTTTTAGAAAGTAGCATTGCTCTACTGCTCAACAGGCTTGTGATCTCTCATGACAGCAGCTGAGAAAGTAAAACCAGTGTTTCTTTTGGCATTTTCTCATTTCAGAATCTGCAAGCTTGGTGATGTGTTTTCACTCATCATGCTGATATTACTGGACAAAATGTCCTAGTTTTGCAGTATCTTATCAATGAGGCAGCCTGGAGAATCC
The DNA here is from genome assembly GCA_013399055.1 of Ramphastos sulfuratus. NCBI lineage: Eukaryota > Metazoa > Chordata > Aves > Piciformes > Ramphastidae > Ramphastos > Ramphastos sulfuratus. The sequence continues at coordinate 100,449 of WBNM01033082.1, read as the reverse complement.
ATCACTGACACCTATTCGAGTCATAAAGCATAACCCCAGTCCTGAAGATTTTCCTTCCTTTGCTTTACAGACTCTCCCATGCAAAATTTTGCTTGGAGAACTTTTTGGCAGAATAATCTCATAAACAGCACTTTCCTGCATGACAGACAATGGCTTGCAAAATGAGACTTGTAGACTTTTCAACAGCCAGACAGGTTTCTTTTATACATTTGTGTGCAATTTATTTTGTTCACCTTGTAAGTGCAGGCTGTAAATATTCTTACACCTCTAACATTCACAGTCCCAGAGCCAGAAGCTCCATGTCCTAGCCATTGCTCCATACATTTCATGCACACCAATTCCAGGTACCACAGTACCCAGACACTCAATGGGATTTTATTTTCCCTGTCTTCCCATAATGACTCATTGCCATCTTCCTTTCAATATCCTAAGCAGCACATCTGAAGCCCAAACCTTGATAGACATGTGGTCTGTGACAGAAAGATTGAGGACCTGACTGCTCTGCACGTGGAACAAGGAGGTTAACCACAAGCAGTAAAAGAAGGAGCTTAGCACATGATCCTGAAGCATGTCACAGTAATACCGCCATCACATCTGTGGTGTAGAGCAGCAGCACTTATTCCAGACCAGCTCAGGTTTTAGCATAAGAGAAGCTCTAGCAACTCTGTCAGCCAAACAAGTAAACAAACCTCCAACAAACTATCTTAAATTAGAAATTAACCAAACCTGATTAATTCTCCTGAAGGCTTTTTCTAGACTAAAGCCCAACCCAAGCCGAGTAATACAGTGGGTGTGATGAAAAATAAGGAGAAAGACATTGTGCTAACAGGCACTTAATTTCAATGAAGAAAAGGAGCATTCCTATATGATACAAGACTTTAAATAGAAATAGCAGGAGTAGTTTCCTTTTCTTTAGCTGGTGTTTCAAATTTAAAACAGGAAGGTGAGAAGATCTACCTCAAAATAAAAGCTTAAATACACACTTATGTCAAAGTCTAGGTTCCCTCCAAATAGGACCAAAACAAGGACTTCAGAATGACCTGTCAGTTACTGAAAAACTTGGCTGTAGCCCTTAGCCTGTAAAGTGAACTGACCATCCAGAGATGCTCTGAGGTCTTCCGGACAGACTGGAAACATCTATCCAGCATTGTTTAAAAAATGGCACTCCAGTGACATGACCTGTACTTGGAATGGTATCATAAAATTATTGAGGCTGGAAAAGACATCTGAGATCATCAAGTCCAATCATCAACCCAACATCACCATGCCCCAATAAACCATGACCTGAACTGCCACATCGATGTGCGTTTTTGAACACGTCCAGTGACGGTGACTCCACTGCTTCCCTGCGCAGCCTGTTCCAATGCTTGACTATTCCTTCAGTAAGTTTTTCCTCATATCCTCCCCTGGTGCAACTTGAAGCCATTCCTCTTGTCCTATCACTTGTTATTTTGGAGAAGAAACTGCTCAGGTCTCCCCTCAGCCTCCTCTTCTCCAATTTCAGTTCCCTCAGCTGCTCCCCATAAGACCTGTTCTCCAGACCCTTCACCAGCTATGTTTCCCTTCTCTGGACATACTCCAGCAGCTGAATGTCCTTCTTATAGTGAGGGACCCAAAACTGAACCCTGTACTCAAGGTACTGGCTGTCAACCAGCATCCCCAGGTCCTTTTCCACAGGCAGCTTTCCAGCCACTCTGCCCCAAGCCTGTCATACTCATTCAATAAAGCTCAAAATAGGGAAAGGAGCTTCCCTTTGGAAGAGTCTAGCCAGTCAGACAGAAGACACTGAACACCAGAAACCTGTTGCTTTGCAATACCCCACCCACTTCTGCTGGTTGGAAATGTATAGAACAGATACGTGTCTTCCTTTTTTTGTCCTCTTTGTTAATCTTAGCATGTATTCTTACTTTTAAATTAAGTTAAAGAGTTTTCAGGACAGAGAAACCAGCTGCAGTTCCCACAAAACATCCAGACTCTAATAGAACAGGAATAAGCAATTGTTTTAATAAAAATTGCAAAAGATATCAGAAGTGGGGGACCAGGAATTACTTTGGCACATGGAACAATTGGAAATAATTTGCCATATTTGAGATGTTTGTGTGTTGCATAAGGCTGTCTCTGGTTACAAATACTGTTGTTTTTGACTGGAGGAAGAGAGGAGGAGGTAGCAATTTCTTGAGTGCTCTCACTGATAGTGCTCATGCCGTTTTGTCTCTTCTGACTACTGCATAAACAGTGGTTGAAAGCTAAAGCATAGCTCAGAGGTAGCTTTGGAAGACTTTAACTTCAAGGTACCCCTGCAAGCTTGGGGTCCAAGCACCAGAGTACACAAAAATACTCAGAGAAGTTAACTCTTCATAAAGGGAAGAGTGGAAGATGAAGCAAGAGAGGGGAGGAAAAAAAATTAAATTAAAAATCAGTCATACAATTCATCAGCAAAGGTCCTGGGTAGAAAGAAGGCCAGTGTCTGTTGGGCAGTGTGGCATCCTAGTTTTCCTTGGGACCAAACAAACTGAAGCTTGGGGATGGGGGAATCTGTTTGTGGGTTGCATTCCTTCAATAACAATGTCATGACTCACTGAATGAATGACAAAATTACAAATTAAATGGCAACTTAGTGAGTTATCTCACACCTACCTTGGAATGATTAAGGAGGAAGAATGTTTTTAAAGGGACAAAAAAATAGCCATTGCATGACTGGAACTAATGGGAAGTAAGTCACAGTAAACATTTGTGGTAAACTTCTGAGGCTTGGTATGATCTCGTATACAATATCACATTCACTCAGGAGTATGTGCAGGGCAGGATGGCTCTGAAATTCCTCTTGTCACACAGAGGATTAGTGGTCCCACTTTACAAAGCAACATTTATTCAGCAAGGCTGAAATGCCATTGAACTCCAGGACATGCATGTGTTGGATGGGACTCAACCTTTAGCTGAAATGAATTGATGCCATGCTGCTACAGTTACCCCCATGAATGCAGCACCACTGCACTACTCCAGGTGAAGATGTGGCCTGTTCCCCTGCTGGGTCACACCAGGGCAGCCTGCAGAGGAGTCCTCTGCAGGTGCCCAGGCACAGCAGATGAACGGGAACAGGGCAAACAAAAGCTGGGTGAAAGTTTTTCTGATGTAACTTCTGGTTCTTATAGCCAGTGTTAAAGGATGGTGATAGTCCAGAAAGAAAGATCAAAGTTGAGAAGAGGACATTTGGAGGGGCTGACAGAGAATAACATTTGCAAAGGACAGAGCTCATATTTCAGAAATGGTTCAACCCAATTAGATATCTATCAGAAAGGATGACTTTGAGAATCCTGCCCTTTTATAGCTGCCTGTTACCATCTTAAAAATGGGTGAGTTTAGGTAGTTATTCCTCTAGCTTCTAGCCCTGTTCTCCAGTTTCCTCCATTGTGAGAGGAAAATAGGCCAGCAAGAGGGGTGCTGAAGAACTGCAAAAAGGTTTTAGGGCAAGATGCAAAAAGAAAGCCTAAAAATGCAGACAGCACCTTATTTTCAGAAAATAAACAGGTTCCTTTGTGCCTGTGACACAATAACATCAAAGAACTCTGGTGGTCCCAAATCACACCATGATTATTTACATAGAAGTGACTGGCCAAAGTCACCTTCCACAGTGCCAAGCCGTTCAAGTACCATCAAGGGCGACCCAGGTTTTTCTCTCAAAGAGAGGAAGCTGTTAGACAAGAGAGACAGCAGAAGCCACCAGTGCTATTTTATGGTCTGTAATAACATCTGAAGCAATCCACCTCACTTACTTCCCTAGCATAATGACAACGGCATGCACTGGCTACAGGTGCCTGCCTGTCTGCACAGGGAGACACTCCTGCATGTTCTCAGTCTTGTTCTTTGCTTAGGACAGACCCAGTCTCCAAAGACATGTTCACATTCTTCAGCCTGTTCACTCATGTGGCTGCCCACACAGACCAAGCGTTGGATGCATTTGTCCTCTCTTTTCTTTACCCTATTTCACAGCAAGGGAGTTGGAGCAACGCAAAGATCATCATGCAGGGAGTGGAGTGGGCATCTGGTGACCTGAACCTCCATCACCCCTGCCCAGGGTTGGTGCCCCAACCACCAAACCACCTTTCCTCAAGCTTTGACTTCAGAAGGCAATCCCACCAGATTCAGACACCAACTCTACGAGTCAAACACAATCTTTGCAAGTGCAGCTTTATTCTGAGTGTAAAAATAGCTCTCTGGTATTCAGCAGATATCTTCCTGATGGCATAGACTGTCCTGTCTTGTCTCAGAGTCAGAGGTTTTTTGATTTAACCCTAAAAGTTAGGATAACTTTAGATATGGTGAAGTAGGTATTATTGCTGCTTGTCCATTTATTAATTTCACCTTTCCTACAGAGCCCTGCAAAGCTAGCTGCTCTTTCTACTGAATAGGAATATACTTTAAATGTTCTGTGCACAAAAGCAGGCATCAAAGATTAATCAGTGTGTTATAAATCAGCTAACTCACCCACCACCAACCTATTGATGAATTTACCTCCCTAAACAACCAATTCTCTATTCTTCCTAGTAAGATCTCAGTTCTAAAGTCCAGTCGTATTTTTTTTTTCCTTACAGTGCTCCTTTTCCTTTATTGCCTCTTAAGAGAAGTCAGGACGTCCATACGAAGGCTTTGGTTAGCCACTCTATCAGCCGAATGCTGGTGCCGATGAATGGGCATATTCTGGGGCACTACAGGCAAAACTGAAACCAGAATTCAATTCATAATTTTGTTTGCTGCATCCTGAGCTGTTGCTATGGAAATGAAGGTAAAGTCCTATAATTACAAATTGCCTGATGCCAACTTGGTGCCTGCTTCCACTTGCGCATGTATTTAATGTTGAGGTCAGGCAAACCCAAAGCTGAAAAATCACCTGATGGGCTTGCTATAGGCGGTTACAGACTTAACACTGCCTGGCTGGTCGCAGTGAAATATGTGTCAGAGCAAGTACCTTGAACCTAGGCTCTTCCAATGCTTAGATCCAGATTTAAAAGCATGCGTATTTAAAACCTGAGGCCAGCTCCATTTCAATGCTAGACCAGAGAATCTCACATTATGAGCAAGACTGAACATTTTCACCTTGCCCATCATCATCATCAGATGACAGGCAACTCATGGGGCTACAGAGTGCCTAATGGTTAAGGGTACTGCAGGTTAAGAGACAATACACATAGGCATACTGCAGGGTAGGCAGCAACCAGTAGTTCACCAGCACTTAACCCAGCACCAGCTTATCTGCTGCCCATGTTAGGTTACTGTGTTTTTACATAAGACTCTTTCCTCTTTTCACTCTGGCCCTCCAGAGAGCAAGGCGCCCATTAACGCACACCGCTGGTGAGCCACACGGCATAAAGCAGAGCCCACTGCCACGCTTCAGGTTCCTGCTTTAGACACAAACATTTTCAGGTGACCACATACAAGACCAGCAGTCCCAGTGCTCCTTTAACCAGAAAGCCTGCCCTGTGCCAAATCAAACAAAACTCCCCAATATGAAAACACCAGGTATCCATCAGGGAAAGTGAGGGAAAGAGACATTATCTGTCCTTCCCCCTCTGCAATCTATCTGCTATTAAGCACATACCAAACTAGTTAATGCTCTGGGTCTGTTTAGATATGAGCTACCTCAAATTCTAAAGGCTGCTAATAACCAACAGCACCACTCAGCTGGAAAACACTGTTAAAGCCAGGTTCAGATGGAGCTTGTAACACTAGCGTAAGGAACTTTTTCTTTTTATGGCCTTTCACTTCACTCTCTCTTTTACCTTTCTAATAGAGCAGCTCCCACCCAGAGCCAATCCAATTTTGTGACCCCTGAGAGTTAAAATTCCCTTGTTTTTTGTTTTAAGGTACCTTCACTTGCCATCCAAAAGAAATAGGATGTCATGAACATAAAGATAGTTCCATTGTCAGATCCACTGGGAAAAAATGCACTTAAGAAACTTCTTTAAAGAATTTTTTCCTGAAAGGCCAAGAACCTGGAAGATGAAGTTTTCTGTCTTAACACAGTAAACCAATTAGTAGTAGAAAATCTGACAGCAGGGTAGAGCTGACTGGGAGGAGTTGGATAAAACAGGCTTGCATTAAACTGCACTGATTCACTGAGTCAGCGAGAACACGTGGACAAGCAGCAGTTTCGGGTTCAGCAGGTATCTTTCTGGTTTTGACCAGAAGCTAACACTGCAGAGTCCTCAGACAGCACCTTAGGAGGACACCAGGGACCTGGCTGTAGCCATGTGTGCCTCCTTCAGACGCACAACTGACAGGCTTCACACACCAGGCAGTTCCTCTGGCCACCTGCCTGGTCTCAGGCCAGACTCTCTGGGTTTCTTCTGTGGGAACCTTTCTGCTTTGCTAATCAAAATCTCCTTGGGTCTCCTGCATCCTAGGTGAATAGCCCACACCTTTGGTATGTCTATAGCAGGGGACTACTGTGTGCTCACTGTGGGAAAAGAAGTTGTTTTGAAAGGCCCTGGGTTTACTCCAGTGAAGAAAACCTAGCTAACTGATACATTTATTCTATGTTTTTAATTAAAAACATGACCATTTTAATAAGAATGGAAAACTGATCTGTCTTCTGCAATCTTGTTCTGCCTGGGCCAGCATTTGGGATAAACAAGTCTATCCTACAGCATTCAGCAAACTCTCCACAGAAAAGGGCAGCATCTTCTGTAGGCCTCTGTGGTGGAACTGGTACACAATACAATGAAATACACTCACAGGTCCTTCTAACAATAAAAAGTGCATGCACTGCTTTGTTTTTAGGGTATGGTGCAAAAGAGAAGACACAAATTGCACTTTGATGCAACTGAAAATACAAAGGAAAACACTATTTACAATCATCTGCTTAGTAACATGGGTTGCTATAAACGCACAGAACCATGGCCCCTTCTCTAGACTGCCTCTTTGCTGAGGCAATACAAGTTCAGCAGCCACACAGTAGCCCATAGGGCTCAGTATCTGTCACTTGAGAAGTGACATCTCTCTCTAAAATATCCCACTGCCTGCACTAACAGAACCATCAACCATGAGTGGGGGGCTTTCAGATCTGGCCAGCAGGATTTCCTCCAGACCTGGATCCAGACTTCAGAGCAGAGCTCTTCCTGCTCTCCCAAAACACCCCAGAGAAGTCACAAGTTCTCACCACCCTCAGAGCTGAAAACAAGTCACACTTCTTTCCTTTGCCTTTCATCACAGTGACACACAAGTCTATATGACTCTACTCTCATAAGACCCTACCTGGAGTACTGTGTACAGTTCTGGAGCCCCCAACACAAGGACATGGAAGTGTTGGAGCGAGTCCAGAGGAGGCCATGAAGATGCTCAGAGGATTGAAGCAGCTAAGCTATGAGGACAGGCTACGAGAGTTGAGGCTTTTCAGTCTGGAGAAGAGAAGGCTTCGAGCAGACCTTAGAGTAGCCTTTCGGTATCTGAAGGGGGTCTACAGGAAGGCCGGGGAGGGATTATTGACAAGGTCTTGTAATGATAGGACAAGGGACAATGGGTTTGAACTGGAAGAGGAGAGATTTAAACTGGATGTTAGTTAGAAGTTGTTTACAGTGAGGGTGGTGAGACACTGGCACAGGTTGCCCAGGGAGGTTGTGGTTGCTCCCTCCCTGGAGGTGTTCAAGGCCAGGTTGGATGAGGCCTTGAGCAATCTGTTCTAGTGGGAGGTGTCCCTGCCTATGGTGGGGGGTTGGAACTAGATGATCTTTGAGGTCACTTCCAACCTAAACCATTCTATGATTCTATTCCCATCAAATGAAAAAGCCATAGCAATTTCAGCACTAGAAAGACACAAGACTGTTTCAAGAAATGTAAGCATATATTCCTAAAAGTCTACATGCCTGTGCCTGCATGTAAATAAACACATGAGCAGCACTAGGGTATTCCAGCAGCAGAGCCCCTGTAAGTACCTGCGAGTGCAGATAGGCCACAGCCCTGCTCTAAGTGATGAAATTTAAAATCTGCCATTACAGAACAGTGGCCTGAAACATTACACAAGTGACGTGAGTTAAGGATGGAGTAACAGCCTTTACACTCAATTTCCTGGCGTTCCTTCGCTTGCGTCACACCCTTAATGTTATTTCAACATTGCGTTTTGTCCTCTAAATTACATGTACAGTAGGTGTTTTGTATTTAATTTCCTTACTGGTTTGGTGGGTTGTTTTTTTTTTTTTCCCCCCTCCTCAAGGAAAAAGAATGGAAGAGATTCATGAAAGGTTATAAAACACACATTGTATACTGGAAGGGCTGGAGTAGCTCTTTTGGAGCCTTTTCATTCTCCTGGGAAAATATGTAATTAGGTAGTTTTTTAACATGTGTATTATGTAGTGAATTACATGTATTTATACATTTCTCAAAGGAGTATTGCTTACACAATAGCCTGCAGCAACTCTTTTGGCGCCATTTGGGTCTATCATGTAATTATGTACTTAAGACTCGTTTATAGTAAATTTTGTTGTGCCTACGTAGGAGGTTTTGGGGTTTTTTTAATTTTTATTTAAGATGAATTTTAAGGCCCATGAGGGGTGCTACACTGACAACTTTGGAGACAGCAGGCTTCTGTTTATTTACAGAAAGGAAAAATGCAGGTAGTGAAGGTATGGGTATCCCCAGAATATCCTTCCAAAATTTACCTTATCCCTAACTTTATGGATAACTTCCCCAAGCAGGTGGTAAATGATTCAGTGTTCAGCTTTCTTCGCAATTTGTTATGGCAGGTTTTGGGATGAGGACAGCCATCCGCCCAGAACTGGACTAATACCAACAAAAATTATTTCACATAGGCTGCTAAGTATTTGCCATCTGCTAATCTGCAATTTATCTCATTTCATTTTCTTTTCCTATATAGGGGAAAAAAAAAAAAAAGCACTTGGACACAGATTTCTGTAAGGATTTAGGTGCTATGAAACAGACATAGGCAGTATGGAAAAAGGTATTGGAAGAGTTTGTGTTCTCCCAAAATACAGCTTTAAACATCAGAAAGAATTTAAAGGTGCTGCAGCTTTATTTTCCTCGAAAGAAAGACTATAGGCCCAAATAATTTGGTCCTGAAATTATAAACAAGCATGCTCCCTCTCCCCCCTCAAACACAGCTCAGCTAAAATGACTGAATGTGATGCTGTCAAGAAAGCAGGGGGACAGTGGCGATGTAAATGCATGGATGGTTGCATTGCCACACTATCTGGAGTCCCAAGAAGGAAAATGCCTTACTCTGCACAAGAGGAGCTGAAGCTATCAAGCAGCAGACACTTTCTTAACTAAAAAAAAAAAGCTGATGCCCACTTCCAAATAAGTTTTACAACCCTCCGCTTGGTATTTGGTTGTTTTATTTTGGTTGGGTTTTTTTGTTTGGTTGGGTTTTTCAATGTTTTCTTTGGTTGGTTGGCTTTCTTTTGGGTGTTTCTGTTGTTTGTGTCTTTTGTTAGGTTGGTTGGTTGGGTTTTGGTTTTGTTTAGTTTGTTGGGTTTTGGTTTTGGTTTCTTTTAACTGTTTTGGTTATTTCAAAGACGTATGCTTGTTTGGTGGTTTTGCCTTTTTTATTTGTTTGCTTGTTTTGTTTGGGTTTTTTGAAACTGTCTTGTTTTAAAACTCAGTGTCAAGTACTACTTTTCAGAAACATTGAAGGTATTCTGGGTTTCTCAAGAAACCCTTTTCATCTAACACATGTTGAAAGACCAACTTAATTCTCGCCCTTTAATTAAAGCACGTCTGGATTTCAGCCCAACATACAAAGTCTTAAAACCTTCCAAAACTATTTTTCTTTTTTGCAAAATCACCTGTACACCAAAAAGCCTTCATCCCAGTCTTCTAAGGGGACAAGAGTATGATATTTGTCTCAGTTTCCCCTTAACACAAAGATGTTGGGGGGGGGAGGCATGAAAAGCAGGTCGGTAGCAGAAGCATTTCTGACTCTGTCAGGACAGTGTGTTCAGAGCAGGAGTGTTGCACACACTGCCTTTTCCATACCACAGTCTGCCCATGCCACAAAACAGCAGCACCCTACAGACAACGTGAAGGCAAGGCATGCTCCCTATCCTACACTGAATGAACACAAAAGGTGTAAGGAAAAGCAACCAAAAAAAAAAAACGGGATGGGGGAAGTAGCTATAACTGACACTGCTGACTGAGTGCCACTGTAATCTGTTGTCTTTAGTTATTCTTTTTGTCAGTCTAACCCTCAGTACAGAAAGTACCTTTGTGCATAGAGAGTACAAATTCCAGCAAGCTACAGCTGACTCAAATCAAAGCTACCAAAGTGCTCTGTGTCAATCTCTGTCTTGGGAGGCTATTTCTGTGCCTGTTTCAGCTTTTTCTTCTTTGCTCTTTCTGCAGTTGATTGGTCCATTATCAAGTTTACATGCATTTAATTCTAAAGCTTTAGGGAAGAACAGGAGGCCACAGATTCAGAAAGAAATAAGTAACAGAAAATAGGAGATGAAAACAGACACACAGCTGAGTTCATGGGTGCGGCCACCCAAGAGGATGGATAGCACAATAGGCAGATTGGGCAGCTGAAAATCAGAAGACTGGCATCTACGGCATTGCCGTGCCAATCTCCAAATCCCCAAATCCTCTGCAGTTCCTTCTCACCTGACAGACATGTACCATAGTGATAGCCTAACTGCAGTATAGAAGGAAATGTTTAATCATGAGCATCAAATTTAAAGGTCACAAGAATTTTTAGCAGCGGAAGAAAAAAGTAATGAAAAAATCCTTCTCTGTGCTGTCGTTTTTGAGATACTGCTGCTGTTTCCAGTTAGGGAAGCTACTTTTACATCCTTGGGGGCTACACATTCAAAACCCTAATCCTACATGCTTTCCTTACAGGAGGAACTTTATTGATATGAAAACCCCAGGGACATCAGTAGGCACTTTGGCATTAACATGTCCAGGCACAAGGCATGCTGGAAACTTCTCATGACCATTAAAGGACTGCAATAATATAGCTGTAATTTAACACCAGAGCTTTGGTTTTCAGCAGGAGAAGGTACTTCTCAAGGCAGAAGACTGCCACTGGCGGCAGGACACGTCCATCACTGCTGCAGCAGTACATGTGGTTAGGAACACAGGGCCAGGATAAAGCTGTGCAACCATGAAGGCCAAGTCTCTGCAGGCACAGGCGCCATATAGCATAGTCCCTCTCATTGTTCACAAAAAACCTGTGTTGTGTCCCTGTTGCTCTTACTGGGGGAGCAGTTTCAGGATCTCACTAAGCTAAGGGGTATAAACAGTCCAATTTCCAATTTCAGCCTATTCAGGGCCAAGTTTATGCCCATTTGTTCTTATGCAAATATTGCTCTTGGGTTTAAATAGCTTTTTCCCCTCTCTGGCATGTAGCCCTGGATGTATTTATAGAGTGCTGTCAAATCCTCTCTCAACTCTGTTTTGCTAAGCTAAACAAGCCAATCTCTTGTAGTTCCTTCCCATAAGATAGGCTTTCCAATCTTTTAATATCACCACTAGACTTTCCATAGACTTTACATATGTTCCAGCTTTAATTCAACTTTAACATACTTATTTTTAAAAAGTATGCAATATTCTAAATTAAGCTTTCTTAGCTCCTTGTACAATGCTATCAGTGCCTCAGTTGATGTATTTGGCTTCTCTGCAGTTTTGTCACCATCTCACTGAACCAGAGTAGGATAGACAGAGTCCACCTTGAAGTTTTAGTCCAAGACAGTCACACAAAGCAGCACAGCTCGTTAAGCGTGAAGTTAAGGAGGGTGTCTTTCTAATCCTTAGCACTGCCATTTCTAGCAGGTTGGAGAGGGACTCTTGCTTGCATGGGTGCAGCATCTCACCTTTCAGATGAATGCTGCTGACCATTAAGAGACTAGAAAGTAAGAGGCTGCACCACAGCTGATCTTTCCTCCCATCCAACCCCCGCCGGCCCTAACTGGAAGCAGCTCCGTGTCCAGGCATCTGCTTTTGTTCAGAAACCAGAGAAATGCGAAGTCGCCTCCAGATATCAGTCCCGATGCATCTATCCACATCCACAGTTTTAGACATGAGCTGCTTTAGCTCACTGTCTTCTCCTGCAACCACTTCTCTCTGCACGGGGCAGCAGAGCCTCTCCTCGATTAGCCTCCTGTGCTGGAGGCTAACCAACCTTTCGCTGTCGCACCGACATTTCAAAGGCTGCGCTAGCGCTGCCCAGCCTCCCAGCGCGCTTCTCCTCCAGCCGCCGCCGAGCTGCAGGCAGCCTCCGCTGCTCTCAGCCGCCATGTGCCAGCGGAGAAGGCAGGCAGCGGCAATGCGGCTGGCGCGGCGGGAGGCTGCGCGCTGCTCGAGTGGCGCTAACTCGCTGTGACAGCCGCGCAACAGGAGCGAGGCCGCGGCAGCAGTGGGTGACACGCATACGCATTCGGCAGCAGGATAACCCCAGAGCTACCCATGGGCGCACTCCTCTCTCCTTATCGCACTTCGGTGCCCCTCAAAACCCTGCAGCATTTCATCGTGCTCTGTTTTACTGTGGCCCTGCCCAGAAGCTGCCCTGAAGCTACTGCCCAAGCAGGCAATCTCATAGTGCCAAAGTAAGTGTAGCTGCCCACACTACAGCTTTCGAGCATCTGATGAGCATTTAGCCTGAATCAGTATTTCTCCAAGCAGCCTCAGCCACTAACCTTTACTGAACATGTGTTAAGATTAAAAAATACATTAATAGCATCCTCTAGAGGTTTCTTCTTACTGTTGTTTTCCTTGTGGCGATCAAGGATGCTCTTTATGGAGTTCACTGTGGAATGCATTAGGTAACAAGGTGACATCAGGACAGCAGACGTCTATGGCTCTCAGAAGATGGACAAGGTAAACAGCTAACAGTAGAGATGGGACAACATAACAAGAAGTGATAGCGAGGCACTGTAAGTTAATAGTTATCAGCATTACCTGACACAAGCTACCTACTCTGTGGACTGTTTTCTTCTCCATTTCAACTCACACAGATTGCCTTGGCACCTGCCCTCGGAGCATCTTGTGCACTGCAGTTTCTGCAGCATACACGCTCAGAGTTTTCCCTAGATGTCCCTGCTTTATCCCTGGTTTTCACCACACACAGCTTTAAGAGAAGGAACTATAAGTCCTTCTGAAGCATATTCCTTTCATGAATGGTGCAATCCTCAAATTATCCTAGAAAAGTGGTATGATACTATACCACTATCCAGGCTCATGGTTAAATATCCTGCCTTGTCTTCCTATTGAATTTCCTGTACGAGCATCCTCGTTCAGCTATATAGGTCACTTACTCAAAGTATAACACATCTTTCCCAGCTTTTCTCACATTTGAATGGCTCAGAACCACGAATTTCCATTCAGTTGCTCACATTCCCAAATTTGCAATACCAAAGGCTCAGTCAGTGGCCTGTAGAAAGATAATTTATAGATGTTATAAAGGCACAAGTATTAGCACACCAGATTAAGGCAGAGCTAAAAGCACCATTTGGGCCTTGGTGTTGTATTTTTTTTTTTAACCTTAGCATGCTTGGACTTCTTTGCAACTTAACTTCCAATTCCAACATTCCTTTAATGTTTTACCCATACATCACCGAGTTGTGTAAATATAAACTTCCTCATTTTTCAGTCTTAAAAGAAGAAACACACATGGTATCATTACACAGTAAATCCACAGGGTTTCCTGCTGTATCACCAAGCCACTGACAATATGTGATGGATAAAGTTCGTCTTGAAGTTTAAGTCCTAGATGCACCCATCCATTCAAGCAGGATGATCAGTGCAGTGCCACTTCACACTTCCACAGCACTGGGAGGTGGCTGAAGTCTCACTGATGCACATGAAAGCAGCACCTACAAGAGCAGTGACCCACAGAACAACAACAAATAATGGGTGAACAGACAACACTGGTGGCTCTCATAACACTCTCATCATGCAGAACTGTTGCATACAGGCTGGATGCTAAGGATAGTAGCCCCACATTATAATATGAACACTAAACCACTACTGCTCAGCACATTTTATATGCTCTTAGTGATTGCATAAAACTGTTCATCTACATTCATGTCTTCACAGTATCACAGTATAAGCAAGATTGGAAGAGACCTCAAAGATCATCAAGTCCAACCCACTACCACAGACCTCAAGACTAGACCATGGCACCAAGTGCCACGTCCAAACATGCCTTGAACACCTCCAGGGACGGTGACTCCACCACCTCCCTGGGCAGCCCATTCCAGTGGGGAATGACTCTCTCAGTTAAGAACTTTCTCCTCACCTCGAGCCTAAACTTCTCCTGGCACAGCTTGAGACTGTGTCCTCTTGTTCTGGTGCTGGTTGCCTGAGAGAAGAAAGCAACCTCCTGCTGGCCACAACCACCCTTCAGGTAGTTGTAGACAGCAATAAGGTCTCCCCTGAGCCTCCTCTTCACCAGGCTAAACAATCCCAGCTCCTTCAGCCTCTCCTCATAGGGCTTCACATACAGTGAACACAAACTTTACAACTAAATTTAATGACACAATAGGTTTGAAGTGTTAAGAAGATGCTTTTCTTAAAATAAAAATCCAGTTTGAGTCTCTTCAGGTCAACTCAACTTCCTCACTAGTTCTGAAAGTATCTATTTTGTGACTAGAGGAAGAAACATGGTGGGCTTCCATCTCTTACTTTTCAGCAAGATAAAAAAGGTTAAAAATCCAGATTTGGATGAAAACAGAACTCATACTCTCGAACCAAAGATGATCTTCACTGTAAGAACTTCTCCTAGAAACAGCATATAAAACCTACAGATTCTACTTTTAATTTAAGCATCCCTGTAGCTTTCTGGGAGGTTGGTATGGGTTTTGTCTTTCAGTCAATATGGGGCATCATGAGTGAAATTGCATCAACATCTCTTTATATTGTCCCAGCAGCAGCTGTAGGCTCTTTGAAGATGTTCTCCAACACAATGTAAATATTTGGCAGTCATCTACAGCGAGAGTTCAAACATTCTAGAAATGCTCAAGGAACAGATATTTCAAAGACATTTTCAGATCAGAGTGCTCAGTTCCACTCCAAAGACCCTCAGAATAAATATTCATAAAAATTGGGAAACTTCACATTCCGGCATGAGCTGTTTCCACAAAATCATGACAAAGGATTAAAGTTGTGAGACATAAGAATTTAAAATTTATACACTGATATCTTTTTCTTCATTCACCCTTCTTAAACACATAAATAAAGTCTGAAAAATCTCTTGCAGAGTCTTTATTCCTGAAACTAAAACCTTATGGGAAAGAAACTTGCAACATGTCTATCCCTGTGGCTTGAAGTGTAAATTTCCATCTGGGAGAAACAGTTATTTGCTTTTATATATCCTGCGGGTCATTAGAAACAAAAGATTAGCCATCAGTTTGTATTATCTTGTCTTGAGTATATGCCTCATCCTTCTCTGATCAGATTGTGAAAATGAAAGGTTTCCATGGGATTCATGGAGTTGCTCTTCAGTTCTTGTTTCTTATCTTGAGGGGAAATCCTCCTCCTCCCCAAAAAGCTCTGGTTCTAAACCAACAGTGCTACTACCACAGGGGAAAAAAAAAAAAAAGAAAAACAACAACAAAAAAGTTTACACAGATTTAAGAAGGGAAAATATTACTGATGTAATTTGATTGTAATTTGATGTGCTTTCTGAGGAAGGTTCAAATTCTGAGCTAATATTGGCCTCCAGGACTTGTTCCACTGCATGTTATTGTGGATCACCAAACTGATTTCCAGACTTCTTGCTCTTCCAGCAAATCACAATCTCCTCTCAAAAACAGCCATGGAACAGATCACTGCCATGGAGCACAGAGTTTCTGCACCAGAGTTGTAACTTGTTAAGCAGCATTAACAAGAGACTATCTTCTCAGATGGTAAAGATCTCTTCAGCTGCATCATCTTCCACTCATTTTATGGGCATTTCTACTGAGATGAACAGAAGATGAATCCAGGTCCCAGATATCAGGTAGACTGTATTATGGCTACTTTAAATTAGGGTACCTTCTACTTAAAGAGGATGACACCAAGCTGAGTGGTACAGTTGACATGCCCAAGAAACAGGATGTCATTCAGAGACCTTGACAAGCTGGAGAACCTCATGAGGTTCAACAAGGACAAGTACAAGGTCCTGCATTTGGGTTGGGGCAACCCATAGAGAATTTTGGGCAGCCCATAGAGAAGTATTTGTGGGTAGTGATGGATAAAAGCTGGAGATAAACTGGAAATGTATACTTGCAGCCCAGAAGGCGAATCACATACTGGGCTGCAGCAAAAGCAGCATGGCCAACAGATTACGGGAAGTGCTGCTGTCCCTCTACTCTGGTCAGATCTCACCTGAAGCATTGCAACCAGCTCTGGAGTCCTCAGCACAAGAAAGACATGGAGCTGTTGGAGAATGGTCTGGAGGATGGCCACAAAAATGATCAGAAGGGTGACACACCACCCTCCTTAAGAAAGGCTGAGAGAGAGTTGATGTGCAGCCTGGAGAAGGGGAAGCTGTAGGGAGACCTAGTTGTGGCCTTTCAGCACTTAAAGGAGGCCTTTTAAAAGCTGGGATAACATTTTTAGCAGGGCCTGTCGTGACAGGGCAAGGGGTTATGGTTATGTTTTTATACTAAAAGAGGGAGATCTATGCTATGTACAAGGATGAAGTTTTTTACAGTAAGGGCACTGGTTGCCCAGAGAGACCATAGAGCCCTTATCCTTGGAAACATACTGTGAGGTTGTCTGGGGCTCTAAGCAACCTGAGACAGCTCACTGAAGGGGGATTGGACTACATGACCTTTAAAGGTCCTACCCAAAGCATTCTATTGTCTTATGATCAGCTTTTGCACAGGAAGTTTCTAAATGCATCTTTTGTTTTTAGAAGGCATTCTGATAAATCACAGAATGACAGAATTGTCAGGGTTTGAAGTGACTTCAAGGATCATCTAGTCCTGACCTCCCCTGCCAGGGCCAGGGACACTTTCCACCAGATCAGGTTGCTCAGAGTCACATCCAGCCTGGCCTTAAAAACATCCAGGGATGGGGCTTCCACCACCTCCCTGGGCAACCTGTTCCAGTGTCTCACCACCCTCACAGTGAAGAACTTCTTGCTAACATCTAACCTAAATCTCCCCTCCTCTAGATTGGATCCATTACCCCTAGTCCTATCACTACCCAACATCATAAAAAGTCCCTACCCAGCTTTCTTGTAGGCCCCCTTCAAATATTGGAAGGCCACACTAAGTTCTCCAAAAGCTAAAATAAAGAAGCTAAACACAATTAGCTGATAAATACAGGCTCAGTAAAAATCGGCCATGCCTTTAAAGGAAGTGTACCTGACTGACAACAGTTTATAAAATAATGCTGTTGTTCCTTTCCTCAATAGAAAGAAAAGTTAACAGAGACCAAGCCCAAGGCAGGAAGGGAGGATCCAGGGATTCCTGGGACGTCTGATCCCCCAGCACACTTTGTCCCACAGCAGATGCAAGGGGCAAGAAGGCTAAATAGCCTGGCAATGGGTATTGCTGCTGGTTTACAAGACATCTACTGACAGAGCAGTCTAAGGCTTTGTACAACACTCCCAATAACCTTTTCCTTTCACGTTTTTCCACACAGATAAAGGACCGTGCTTGAGCAGCAGTAATGACAGATAGTTGCCACACCAACGGTTATCATACCAACTCCAATCTGTTTAACTTCATTTAAACAAGCTAGATTTCTAAAGGTTTTGTTATCCCTTGAGCTAGGAGAAGAACATCTCTTATTTATATTAGTTGCTTAAGATTGCCCTGTGTTATGCACTGCACAGTGGTACAGTGAGAGCGTTCCATCCCCAATCCCTCACCATATAAACACAAGAGATACAGGAGATATTATTTTTCTTACTTCGAGTAACACAGATCCAAGTCACGGAACGACTAAGAAGCTTGCTTAAGGTCACACAAGATACCTGTAGCACAGCTGCAATCTTATTTTTTTTTTTAACTCAGACCTGTCACATCCTGCTGTAGCTATCTACCAACAGGATTCATGTTGTCCCTCAAAAGAGCCTGACACTGTCACTGCAGTTTCACTGATGCAATGTCTCACTGACTTGCAGCTCCCTGTCAGCTCTATCCATGTGCAGCCTCAGGCTTATTCCAAGCATTAGCATTATTCAAAGCTCCCAGGCAAGGTGGCTCCCACTTGTTTGCTAGAAGCATTTGTAACACTTCAAAGGCAGCTCCTTCACAGCAAGCTCCTACCACCAAACCCAGGGTGCCTGCTTCCCATTTCAAGCATAAGCAATTCTCTACATATTTTCTTTAGCCATGAACCCAAAACCATTTTACACATACAGTAAGATGAGATGAGACACAGTTTAAATTCCCAGCACAAACTAGTTACTGCATACAGTGGAAGGGGAAAACTGTTCACAAGGAGCTCTGAGACAGCCCCAGTGATACAAACCCAGTGCTACTCAAGCTCAGTAGTGCTCTGTGGGTTTGGAGAATACCACAAACGCCGCATGAACATTAATTAAGCACAAGGTAAACCCATAAACATTTTAACAGTAACCACGGCACTCTGGGAGGCCTGATTACCCACTGTGGATGTGTGCTCTGATCTGGCAGTTCCCTCAGGACCTTCTTTCCATCTCTGCACCTTTTGCAGACCACGATGACCAGCATTACTAGAATAGATGTATTCTCAACACTGTTTTGAGGGGCACTCTGAAAATACGGTTATTCTTGCCACTTCCACATGCCATTAATTCCGGGACATAAAATGACTGAGCGTAAGCTCTGTCATTTAAGTGTTCTGACAAGTACTAAAGAGCCATTTGGTGAAAGCAAGAGTATGTTCAAGCACTTAGCAGAATCAGGGCCTTCATCAGACATGGCCAATATCACAGTCCATAAAAATCGGTTTGGTTCCATAAAGGTCTATCACACATAGAATTTGCTTGATAGAAAGCAAACACTGACTGTATATTCTATTACAACACATAAACAGCAAGACTTTTTTTTTCAACCCTGTAAAGCTATTACATACATCTTACCAAAAAAATCTGAGCTAGCAAAATTCACTTTAAAATGTATTAAAGGGTCATTACCACACTCACTTTAAGAGCAGGACTGACATAAGTGCTAGCACAAAACATCAGCAAAGCAGAGCATAAATCTTTCAAGTCCGGAAAAGACTCTTTTCATAGGTTATTTTTCCTTCTACAGAGCAACAATGTAATCATCAAGCAAACAGAGGGAGTGAAGGAATGATTGAGTGAAAGCCAGGCTGATTTTTCACTAACACAAATGCATTCACTGCCTGTGACAACCAGCAAGTTATTCCTTTCCATGACTTCCCTGTTATTTCAGCTTCCAGAAGGAAAATCTATTTGAAAAGATGGTATCTTTGCATGCATACATACATAATGTGCATATATACATTTGTATTCACACACATGCATGCACATGGTGAGCAGGGGTGTTTGGACACACGGCCGCCCAGCACCCAACCTTCTCTGCGAGCTGCAATGGTGCATGCAGGCAAAGGCTGAAGTGAGTAATGATGTGAGGCTTTTCTCTGGGACAGCAGGGAAACCAGGGACAAAGAACAAACCCATAGAAAGGGTTTGGAAAACTTTATGCTGGTGACCCTTGCTATCAGCATGCACTCATTCACTGAGCTACAGCTTGTTGGTTTAGACACTCTTGAAATCCCCAGCCCGCTGCTCTCTTCGAACCTCTGACACTGGGACTTCTCCTAGTAAGGACCTGGCAGCCTCCTTCCAACTAGGGGAAAAGTGTGAAGCATGGGAAATTTCAAAGCAGCAGACAGAAAAAGCTTTGCAGGGAAAAGGAGACAGATCTTTATATAGGCCCAGACCGAGCCAGGTATGTAAACATTTGCACAGCTATAAGCTGTAGGAGTACTCCTGTTGTAATCAACAAGATCTCTTAAACACGCTTAACGTGAGGCTTATGCTTACATACCTGGCATAAATGGAGACAGAACAAGCAACCCTGGGGCCTGCTTGAAGGGAGGTTTCCAGTGCACACCAGCAGGGAGCAACGGGGCCACAGACCCAGCCCCACATGTGCAGTTTTAACATACATTTTTATTTAGAGAGACATATAAAAACCAGGGCATGAGCTACAACATGGGCACTCACAACTTCTGAGGTTCCCAAAGCTAACAGCAGATGCTGCTACAAACTGGGACTTAAATGTCAAGTACCAATGATGCTTAAGTGCTACTTAATTAAAATGGAAGAGAAATAGTGTTCATGTATTAATTCAGTCATTCACAAGATTTTACATGTCACAGTAAGAACCTAACTTACTCTTCAAGCACTCAGGCAACTTTAAGCATTCTGAGTTTTCACCTAATAGTACATCTCTGCATATGAGCAAAAACTGGTTTGATCTCTCTAGTTTTGTTAGGTCAGGTATTCACTGTCTAGGTACATCCCATAGTTTCCCCATAGCCCAGATTATCACAGTGCATAGGTAACTTGTTCCACAAGACACATTTTCTTTCAGTGTCCCATGAAGGACACCAATAGCAAAATAAATCAATAATTGAGTAGACAGAATACCTGACTAAAAAAAAAGATATATTAGTTATAGTTTAGCATAAAACACATTTGAGTCACAGAGCACTGAGTCTCAGTTGCCTGTGTAACAGAAGCAGAACTTCAACAATTCTATTTTACTGATGGCAATACTAAAGCCTACAAGACATAAAAGGAATACCTGATAAATCACATATCATGAAAAAGAATTAATTTAAATTAATGGACATGTGGAATCCACATGTGTTGAGTAAAACTTGAGAGTTAATTATTCAGAAATTATTAAACAATTGATGAAGAGAGTTTAAATGTCGACCTGCACTCCAGAATCTCCAAGTTAGTAAGAATCCACTATTAATATTGAGGAACTAATTACAGGCACCAAAATGTTTCAATAACACTATATGACAAGAAGAAGAAGGTCTCAAGTCACACCCAACCCAAATCAATATCCATTTTCCCAAAAACCAAAACAAAACCAAGAGAAAGCAGGAAAATATCATGTTTAGAAATGGATTTAAAAAATCAACTCCTGCTTTTTCCACAACAAATTAAGTTTTAGTTTAAGCAATTTCTTTGTGTCACCAGAATCTGTGTACACAGATTTGCTGTCTTCAAGCACTAGCTGATTTTCCTCTCGAAAAGGGAACTACACCACCTGCCATTAAGAAGTCTTACAAAACAAAAACCCCAAACAAAAAAAGAAAAAAACACAACAAAAAAACAACCAAACAAACAAAAAAAAAAAATCAAAATCCAAGAACTTTTTCATCTGCTCCTTGCAAAGAAATGCCAGGAAACACCAACAGTCTATTTTAACATGCAGATTTTTTTCCTGCCTCTGTAACTCTTGCTGAAATCCATTCTTTATCTCATACAGATAAAGAATGTGTTTAAAAGTAGAGCACCTTACTCTTCTAAACACTTCTGTAGTTTTCTGAAAGTTAACAAATGTATCAGAAAGAGTAACAAAAACAACCTTCAGAAAGGTTTTCACCCTCTGATCTCTCTGTTACATTGCTGTTAGCTCCCATGAGACAAAACTAAACTGCTGTTGCTTTTTAGACAAAACTTCTGCCACCTCCAACAAACTCAGAAGAACAGAGCATCAGCATTTAGCTCCAACAGATGATATGGCTGCATCTCTTTAGATCACTTCCAAGTATCTCTTTCCAAAGCAGAAATGCACATTCTTTAATAATGGAGATAAGACAGCTTCATTATATCATCCAATGACACCAGCAGTGCCAGTCCTTCTGACATGGATGTGCACATTTCTGGTGGCAAAGCAGAAAGGATGGTGAGAAAGACCATAGTTTATGGCACCACTGCGTCTGCAACTAAGTGTGCTCTGGCTGGTTTTTCACTAGGAAGTTAACTCTGCATCATTCAGGATGTAAGTAGTACTGGAAGACAGGCCATTCCTGCCCAATGATCCATACTTCCATCAGAGGTACCTAATTATTAGCCATCACACTCTAGCTGTCATGTCCCTACATGGAAGCGTCTCCTGCACACTCCCGTTGGCACCTTGTAGGGACCCTCTGTGGACCTGGTTCCTCCCACGTGGTGGAAGTACTAAGTGGGCATGAACTCTCCAGGGAAGGAGACAGAAAGCAGAAATCCAGCCACTGGAGTGATAGGTTTGAACAGTTAGAGTTGGTTGAGTTCCCCACTGTATCTGCTTTGATTTGGCAAGAGTTAAAGAAGTTAGAAGATTAGAGAATAAAACTGTCCTGTTATTTTAGAAAAATTAACTCCTGGAATGACTGCTGCCAGGGGGCCACAGCAACAGAGCAAAACAAAAAGGAAGAGATTCAGGGTAATTCTTTCCTATCAAGTTGGCATAAGCCCCAGAGATTGTTCAGCAATTCTTCAGGATCAGGGAGAGAAAGCCAGCTGTGGGAACCTAGCCTTGTCTTTGCAAGCATCAGCAACCTTGTAAACACTCAGTAAAAGGGCTTCGAAGTGAGCGGAAACACGACACCGGGCTGGGTTCCCAGCTGGTGTGAACTGGGGTCATTCCGCCCACCGAAAGCCAATCTCTCCTACTGGGACTGCTCCCAGGTAGCAGTGGCTGGGTGCTGGGCAGGCTTTGCAACAGGACTGTGTGCAGAGGCCGGGAGGGAATCTCCCTCTTGGGTCCTCGTGGGCAGCAGAGTTGTTCCCCGGCTGGGGCACACACGTTTTTGTGACACAAGTTTAGACCATATCAGGAGTGAGGAACTGGCCTTAGACAGGGGACCCTCAAACTGTCCCTGTAGCATAGAGCCAGGGCCACCACACTCAAAGCACTGGAAGGAGCACATCTGTCCTTATCAAGAAGGAAAAGGTGGCAAAGGAAGAGATCAGCCTTAAGTTAACCATATCAGACTCCCCCGGGCACCATTAGGCAGAGCTAAAAGCCAGGGCAGACACAGAAGGGTTAAACTACATTCCTCTCAGCGTACCCATTAAAAGAAAAGCCCTTGTCTTTAGCCAACTGCAAATCCAGTATTCTGCAAAAGTGAATTAAAGTGCCTGGAACAGAGCTTTTCTAAAGCAGTTTACATTGGACAGATCACAAAAACAATAATCACAAAACGTGCTTTCTGTGAACCTTCCAAATGATCACATTTCTTCTTTTGACAACAGCAGAAAACATTCAGAAGAGGGGAAAACAATAAAAATCTGAGGTCTAAGGGACAAGTGCAAAGCAGTTTTAAGGGTTAAGGGTCTGAAATAGGGACAATGAAAAAAAAAAAAAAAAAGAGTCAAGTCTTTTGAGTATAGTCCAAATTCATAGTGATAGAAGAAATTAGATACTTTCTTGGTGAGAAAGTCCAAATGCACAACAAAAAAGCCAGCCAGTTTTCTGACAACCAGAATACTAGTTACTATATCACTGTATCATCCAAGCAAAAGGACTACCTCGTTATCCTGGTCAAACACACAGAAAGAGGCAATCCTTGCCCAAAGAGACTGCAAAGCAACTGGACAAAGCAGAGAGCAGGAGAGGGAAAAACAACCAGGAGGAAACTCTTGATGGAGCAGATAAGCAGAGAGCTCGGAGAACGAATTTCAGGAGACATTTCCATTTCAAGAGACAGAAATAGGGACTAAAACACCTTTCAGTTTCCAAATAATCTATAAGGCCTCCCTCCTTCATCTGGTGCCCCAAGCTGTTGTTTCCACCACTCACACGGAGTCCACTCTGCAGAACTAATTCTTTCCTCACCAAATAAAAGCTCTGTGAGCCCAGCTTGCTCCAAAGCCACCGTGCTGTGGGCCACAGGTGTCCATGACTACCATTTTTGTAGGAGAAAGGAGGACACCACTGTGTCCCAGGAACAAGCTTGATTACCTCTCACCTCTGCCTTAATGCCCTCATTTTGAGGCTGATTTTAAAGAACTCAAGCTGCACAACCACTGCCGGGGCATGCCTCCCCAAGCTGCTCTGCTGGAGCAAATACCCTTTGCATTAGCAGTGTAGTCTGGACATTTTTCAGGTGGTAATGTCTACAATTAAGTGTCTTTTGATCTCAGATTCTTTTTCACATAGTTTCAGCTTCTTCCAACATTTAAATGGGAAAAAGTAGGATTTCATCATGGCAGCTGGAAAGAGGAATTACTGACGTTAATGCATGAACGACAGCCTGAATTTCTGACTTTTCTTCCTTTAGAAGCTGATGCAGATCCATGCTGATCTGCATGGGAACTGAACTAGTTTCATTTAAACTGCATGGTTTGACATGACTGTGTAGGTCATTTTTTTCTCTTAGTTTTTCACTTTGTGAGCAGATTGCAAAACTAAGTATTAGCTAAAATCAAATGGAATCTTCTTATTTCTTTTCTTTCTGCCCTGGGTGGATGATTTCAATAACTAATCACCAAGGCTTAGCAAGTCTTGATCAGTTTACAGTTCCTTCTGTATCTGAACGTGCAAGATTCCAATCCACTTTTCATTGCTCTCCCTTCTGCAGTTCAAATATTTCAGTATTTCCTGGAATGCATATGAGCATTACAAATATAATCAGATTGAAATGCACTTTCAAAACATTTTGGCAGTACAGATTCAGACCTACTTTTAAGCACAGGCCAGATTTCACGTTCATTTGTGTCCAGGAAGTTCAGAGGGCTCCAAGCACCCACCTTGAAAGCAGAAACAAACCATCTGAAATCAATGAGGTAAGCGTGGGTCCCATCTTTCTATCTGAGAAAGGTGGAGTGAAAAGTTCAAAACTGAAAACTATAAAGATTATTAATTAAATGCTGTGCCAGAATGTATCAAAGGCAAAGGAAGTAATTCCATGTGCTCCACTTGGCATGGGATCAGGCCCTTCATTTGAAATTTTGCAGGATGAGGAATATGGAAAAGAACACAGTGTTACCTTCTGCTTTTCAAAAGGCAAAAGTCTCTTGTCCACCCTTCCAGAGGAGTTTTCTAACAAAGTGATCAGCAAACACCTCTGGATCAGAGAACTGATTTCCTAACTCATTTGAGTGTATTTTGGCGGGCTTTGTTTGCATTCAGTTCTCCCTGGGTTCCTCCTTGCCCTGGTGGCAGACGTAGCTCTACTTGATGCTCTCTGTCCACGTGTCTGTCCTTCCCTGAGTAATTTCACCCCTCTGTTCGGTAACCACCAGGCACACACCAGTGACTAAAATCATGCAGTGCCTAAGGCCTTCCTGCATCCCTAGTGAAATCCCTTCACTGGGCTAGCCCAGGTCGCCGCTGGTGCTCTCTGCCTTTCCATTGCTGCAATTATTCGCCACAGCTTTAATGTTATCAGAAAGATCAACCACAGTAATATATACGACAGATTTTTCTCAGAATTCCAAGGCCCATCATCCCTTTTTCTCTCCTCTCCCTTAATTTTCCTTTTAATTTTTTATTTTGCCTTTTTTTCCTCTATCTTCTTTCTCTTTTGCCTTGCCCTCTTCCCTTCTGCTTTTTTTTCCACCCTAGATATAAAAACCTTTTATTTTGGGTTGGTTTTTTTTTTTTAAAGCTTCTTCTAGTGCTGCCAGTAGTTCTTCCTGGAAATATACATTGCAGCTAATCTCCCTAACCTTAAAGTCACTATTCCAGTTAGAAAATAAGATTAACTTCCTGAACTTTTAGCAGTGGCTGCCAGAAAGGCCAAACTCTACAAGTTTGAGAAGTTTTATACGTAAGCAACCACTAGGTACAAAGATACTATCTGTTTATACCCAAGTGATCTCTGGAGGCCTTTCACAAGCCCGTTGGGGAGGCTTCTCTCTGCTTCAGGAAGGGGAGATTGGGAAACTGCGGTTGTTCATATTGGTTTTACGGGAAAAATAGAGTGTCCTCACTTTGCAAAACAATTTAACTTCTCTGCTGTGCTGCAACACATGCATTTTTAAATCAACACAATGGCTCTGCAAGGCAGACAATGGATTCCATCTGTCTAAACAGAGATGGCCTCTGCTATCAGGTCAGCTCACAATCTCTAGTTTGTGCTTCTGATTGGAAAGTACCAAACTACATACAGAAAGCTTAAAAGAAAGCAACAGGACTTGCCCAGCATCAAAGAGGAAATATGTGGGATGCAGATTTTTTGACAGCCCTTGGTTAGCCCACTGACCACTGGCCCAGTCTTCTCATGAGGATAAATCCTTAAAAGATATGCAAGCCAAGAGGGCTATGATGAATTCTACGATTTCAAGACATGCTCTGATATCAGCTGCTACCAATCTTTATCCCACCTTAAAAGTTTGGCTTGTGGCTCCTTCTTCTGTGAGGAATCTGAAGAACTGCCTTTGATTTTATTTGTAGAAAGAGGTGTGGAATGCACTTGGCCAGTCCAGTTAAGACTGCTTTCTGTCACATAATCCTTATCTTCATAACACTGCAAACATTCACATTCAACCTATTCAAATGCATGCTATGTAACACAGAAGAGCATCCATTTCAGTTTATCAAGTACCATCAGCTTGATTCCAGCATTCAGCTGCTGATTGAATACCCAGGTACTACTATTAGCAACTGGCTATTTAAGAAATCATCAACAGAATTCATTTCCAACAATTTCCTTAATCCTAACAACTTCTAAAGCCCAGAGAACCAAGTTGTACAAATTCCAAGCCTGCAAGGAAGCCTTCAGTGACTTCCATTTTGTTCCACAGACAAATATATATATACAAGAGATGTTGCCAGCTCTATCAACTTTATCACAAATTTGCTGTTGCATCTTTTTCTCTCATCTAGGTGTACTGTTCTTACTGCTTTAGAATTCTCTTCTGAAATTTTAAACCACCCCATATCATTTTAGGGTCTGATTCTGCATAGTTGAATATTTAGGGTTGGTAACAGTTCACATTGCTCACAATAAGCTGCCCACAAAAGAGGTTAGGATTTCTCCCTTCTTATAGAATCACAGAATGGTAAGGTTGGAAGGAGACCTCAAAGATCATCTAGTTCCAACCCCCTGCCATAGGCAGGGACACCTCCCACTAGTACAGGTCACTCAAGGCCTTGTCCAACCTGGCCTTGAACACCTCCAGGGAGGGAGCAGCCACAGCCTCCCTGGGCAACCTGTTCCAGTGCCTCACCACCCTCACTGCAAAGAACTTCCTCCTAACATCTAGTCTAAATCTTCCCTCTGCCAGTTTAAACCCATTGCTCCTTGCCCTGTCATTGCAAGATCTTATAAATAGTCCCTCCCCAGCCTTCCTGTAGGCCCCCTTCAGATACTGGAAGGCAAACATATTGCAATAAGTGAGTCTTCTACTGATGTCACCTTCTAACATTGCTAATAGTATGGTTGTTGATTCAAGTACAGACACCTACATTTTGGATCAAACTATAATTCAAAGTGAAAATGCAATGACAAGAGAGAGGTAAAGCACTTTTTACTCCTACCAAAGAAACAATCCCACCAACAATTTAAAGATTCTGGGTAAAAGCATACACACACACACAAAAAAGTTTTTATCATAAGAAGTTAAAGAAATGAAGGTTTCTGCACCTAGGATGTCTCTAAGTTAAAACATCTCCAGAGAGAAAATACATTAACTGTTTGTCTGGTATATTTAGAAACATGAAATGATTCAGGATGCTGACCTAGGTCCCGACTCAAAATCCACTGAAACCAGTATGAATTCCCCTGCGTTGCCTTTAAAGGGCAATGGATTAGGCTTTTACTTCATTGCTTATGGCACAAAATGCCTTCTAGTAGTTTCTAGGCTTTAGAAGAACCAATTGCTTGGTCAAAAGTACAATGCTTTGAAATACATGCTCTAAAACTCAAAAATTGCAGTTGTTACGTGAAAGAAGATAGGACAAGCTATGCATCAGAGAGAATCTGAAGAAGGCAAGCCTGTAAAACCATATAAAATGAGTTAGCAAGCAGGAGGGAATCTTCAAAAGCATTAACAAATGTAAATTTGTTAGCAGATTAACATTTCCTACAAATTAACCTCACTGACTGAGAGCAGCAGATCCTTACATGCAACCAGGTCTAAGGTAGTTGATGCCTGTTTGCAAGTGGGATCTACTGCTATTCTGTCTGGACACGTAAGCTTGTGCCAGGTCTGTTGCTGCCACAGGCAGAACTGTTCTATAGAGGTATGGAAAGACTTGGGCTGCAGATAACACATCTGCCTTACTTACCACACCACAGAATCTGGAGTTTTCTGTCAACACAGATGTAACTGAGTTTAAGTCTCAAGCAGCGTTTTCCCTTCGATCCTGGTAATTCTTAAGGTTCTTTCTCTGTCTCAAGCTGTTCCTCATCAAGTATGTTCCTTAAAGCAGAGAGAATTTAGTAGAGTGGGTATGTTACACTGAGCAGGCAGAACTGCCCAGCAGTTGGACAATGGTTTTTGTTCCTGAATACTTGAACTCAGAAAAATGGTGCCCCAGTGACTCATGTATAGTTTTGCAGGGTGACTGCTTCATGGTCCCTTTTTCCTTTAGCCAGATTGCATTTCCCATTAAAGCAGCACAGTATACTCTTGTGATAATTTGTGTAATATATCACAGGAGCCCCATGGCCACTTGGACTGAAGATGAGAAAGGCATGAGATACTTGAGCTGTGACTTACAGGAAGCTTCACAGTGGCACTGCTGAATTAGTACCTTTCAGCTAAAAACCTTCACTTTTGGCTTTGGATACAGAAAGAAAATTAAAAAAAAAAAAAAGACTGTGAGGATTGTCATTTTTCTTCATAGAATCACAGAATGGTAAGGTTGGAAGGGACCTCAAAGATCATCTAGTTCCAACCCCCTGCCATAGGCAGGGACATCTCCCACTAGCACAGGTCACTCAAGGCTTCAATCCAACCTGGCCTTGAACACCTCCAGGGAGGGAGCAGCCACAACCTCCTTGGGCAACCTGTTCCAGTGCCTCACCACCCTCACTGGAAAGAACTTCCTCCTAACATCCACTTTCAATCTCCCCTCTGCCAGTTTAAACTCATTGCCCCTTGTCCTATCATTGCAAGACCTTGTCAATAGTCCCTCCCCAGTCTTCCTGCAGGCCTCCTTCAGATATTGGAAGGCTACTCTAAGGTCTCCTCAAAGCCTTCTCTTCTCCAGGCTACAACACTTGAGCTCCAGGACAAGAGACTGTCAGTGGGAAATGTACACACTACTTTATGTTTTTAGAGGCAACTTTTAGTATGAATCTTTAGCTTCTCCTAAAATGGATCTGCAAGAGATGACAGCTACATAGGCATTCCTCAACCAGTCTATACACCTTCAAATTTCTTCTTGTGCTTTAAAGCTGTTTGGCCACTTTGGGGTAGTTATTAATAAGGGGCAGTTATACTAATGGAATAGCTGAAGACAGAAGTGATGGCAGTCAAGTGGGCTTCTCCCCTGCCTGCTTTCCTCAGTACCTTATAAACAAGCAGTGTGAATTTGCTCACTGTAAATCAGACCATCGGGAAAGCCTTTTAGGGCAGTCAGTTTAGTGTGCCCTTTACCCTGGAATTTTTAAGAATTTCTTGCTAACTAAGGGCTAATTGGTTCTTGCTAATTCACTTCTATCTCTAGTTTTGGAGAACAGAATAAAAACCTAAAAATTAACAACTTGTCCTCACCTCAACTCTGGCTTGGCCACCCTTCAATGCTTGACATAGCCTGTGCCAAAGAAAGAGATCTTATTGCAAAAGTTTCATGGGTCCTTGGCATGTGTGATCCCAGGCACTTTTCTCACACGTCTGATCCAAGTTCCAGTCACAACAGAAACATACAGTAATTGAACTGATTGGTTGTCAGCTTTAAAAAGGTGACTGTATCACTGTTTTTATCACCCTGGCCAGTATCATGCTGCCCTCTGTGTAGGGAGGTTACTTGATCCTGCAGGAACCAGCTCTGAGGTTGGTTGGGCTTTTTTTTCACCAGCTAATAGCGGTTAGCATTTCACCAGGCCACATTACACTTAGTGTACAAGCAGTTAAGAAAAGTACTGTATCTGGCACTGCTTAATGTCACTGACGTGAAATGTGAGCAGCTGTGCCAGCATTCCTGAACTCTGAAAGTACTTTACCTTTCCTCTGTCTTTTGGCAATTAAATGCATTTTAATGCATTTTGGGGAAATAAATACATTTTAATACAGTGCTATAATGTTAGGGAGGTCAAAGGATTAACTATGTCTTGTCATTTAAATATTAAAAGAAATCATGATCATTTTAGTTATAGAGATGTCTGGCTGCCTTTTATCTCCAGTTTCACCAGCCTGAGGATTTCCAGGGCTCTGTGAGTGGCAGAGCTCTGTGGTTGTGTAATGAAAATGCTCTTCCCAGGTTTTGGGTATGCATGTACACACACTGACTGCTACTTTAGCCTTAGCACATTGTCGTTAAACATCTTCCTTAAAGAAGTAAGGTCAAAACTCTGATTAGTATCAATAGGCATCAAGTCTCTATTTCAATAATTAAAAAGTAAGACCCCTATGTTTCATGTGCAAGTCAAGAATGGGAATATTTTCCCTTTCTCTGATTGTGTTTTATACTTCTTAACAAAAATAAAATGACAAAATCTTTTTTTTCCTCTGTTAATTTTGATTTTATAAACTTGAGAAGAAAAGGAACATTTCCCTTACATCCCAACTAAGTGAGCCATTTCAACAGATCAGTCTTCACTGGAACATGGCTTTGCACACAGGCTGGATAGCTGCTGAGGCTGGTGAGCTGGTGAGGCTGGTGGGTAACTTGTTCCTCCTGGACAGGAATCAAAAAAGACCTACCTTTGAACATCAGTTCTAGGGCACCCATTGCAGACAACCATGCAGGGACTTCCCAACTGTATGGAAAGATTCTGGAGAAGAGATACTAGGAACAAGATCTGCATAGGAGGAAGAACAATCCATTACTATCTATTTGTCTGCTCTTTGGTTGCAGTTTTCTTTTGATGCATTAAAATATCACTCAGTAGACTGTCAAGCTCTGCAAAACCAGCCTGACTCCACCAGTTTTGCAGTTTTCTGGGTGATTTATACCCGGTGAAGAACCTGAATAGCTTGCATGGAAAAGAAAGGAGACAATTATATGAGGAAGGCTGAGGAAACATTTTTATGGTCAAGATAATACGAGAACAATGGGATCCCCCAACGCAGAGAACAGAGCCAAAGGGGCCATGGAGTCAGAACAGATGCCAAAATGGAAATCTCCCTTTCCAGTGGTGGTTATAGCTTCCTGGTAAACAGCTAGAGGTCGGCTCAGGTTTGAACCAAATAGCAGGTGTGCTCCATAACTCTTTTTTTAATTTTTCCCTCCTAATACAGTGATGTGGAAATCAAGTCAACTTAAAACCAATACCAAACAGGCTCATATCGTGGCAGCACCAGCAGATTCCTTTCCTATTTAAGCAGAGAAAAACAAACATTCCTTGCCAGAAGCAGCTGTGTATAGTCATCTCTAACTATATCCCTTCCTTGAAATTGGAGGGATCTTAGTTTATGAGATCCAGAATCCCATGTGATAGTTGATTTCCAGTTTTGCAGCACAAGAGAAAACAATTTTGAAATTACAAGATTGACAAAATACAACTGATCTCTAGAGACATGTATTCCTGAAGATTCTTGGGTAGAGCACAATGCCTTTTGTAAATACTCTCTTGTGCACTATCTGGGTTAATTTTCAAAGCAAAAAGGGTACTACAACAGATTAGGCATTATCATAACCCTTAATGGTCAGGTATTATTTAACCATCTTCCAAATCATCCCAAAATTATTCCCACCTGGTGAAAGGGCAAAAATTTCATGAGCAAACCTCAGAAGCCACAGGACTTTCTAGGCTCCCAGACACCCACCTATTCCACTGACTTATGAGTTATGTCTGAAGAAGAGTTAGCAACAGCCTGTTTGTGAGTGTATGACTTAAGCACTGAGAAATGGTATCTGGATTTCTCCTGCTGCAGTAAGTACTGTAGGTGAGACAATATAATGTATCTGATTATCCCTTTAGGTATTTGACTGTCAACATAGCAGAGAGGAAAATACTGGAAAAAAGGAGAAAAAAAAAAAAAAGGAAAAAGAAAAAAAGAAAGGGAAACTGTTTGCATGTGAACTTTGTATGAAATACATTATGGAGTTCACAGCCTGATATTCAGCTTATGTACACCAGCACTGTTACCTTAAAATCACTGTCAGTTTGCTGTAGCTAAAAGAGGTGGTGATTAGCTGTTCCCCCTGCCTAGAAAAGCACAGAAAAAAAAAATAATTTAGAAATCCATGAACAAAACTGAGCAATATTTTACTATATCTTATGTATATGATTTTTAGAAACATGAAGTAAAGAGCCCTTCACAAACTAAACCCAGCCAACGTATTTGTGGATGTTATCTGACAGTTTTAATATTTTTCACAAGTAAACAAAGGTCAGTTCAATAGCAGATTATCCATTTTATCTGAAGATGAATTCAAATTGCTGTTTTTCTCATTACAAAAGGGATGTTCCCCTTAGATTAAAAGGAAAGTAGACGATATCAAAACTTCTTCCCATCTAGCTTCAGTGCTTCCCCTATGGTGTCCCTATTCTCTATTCAGACTTATTTCTGTATTTATTTAAGGACTCACTCTTCCAGGATCTCATGATGTCTTTAGCACATGGACAGAGTATGGAGTTTGGTGCCAGGAATGCAGTGCAAAAGAAGAGAGACCAAAAAAAAAAAAAAAAAAAAAAAAAGTCTGGGGAAAAACACCAAAACAACAACAAAACACAAAACCACAGAGAAAACAAGCAAACAAATGAACCAAAACACACTGGCCTTCAAAAATGAGCAGCCACAGTGGGGTTCCACTGCAATTTGATTATATAATAACCTCTCTTCTTCCCCTGGAAGGTAATGCAGAGTTGTGAAGTTCAACTGTAATACAGAGGATGTTGTTTGTTAGAGTGGAAACAAAGTGACAAGCTAGTTATAATGCCAGGCCTGCTTCCGATACTTTGAGAGAAACACGGATGTTGTGTGTTGAGTGTCAGTTTGAGTTAGTTTTATTTAGTTCTAGGAGCAGAAATGCTTTGCTTTGCTCCCAGGGTGCACACAACAAAGGTTAGACCCTTCCCATACGCAGAGTTTACTTCAGCTGTAAATTATACACTGCAATAGAGAAGCATGGCATGTCTTCTGTGAGTGAAGTACTGCCAAATTGGTTCAGAGAGAAGAAATGGCTCCTCTTTAATCTTTTCCATACTTTTTGTCATGGATCAAATTCTTCCACCTTCTTGTAATGCATGGTGCCTTGCTCTTAAAATAACCCTGCTGCAGGATATGGTATTACTAAATCTGAGGAAGGTTTGTCAACTCCTGCTGTGTTTTAACCATGGAGGTGGGACTAAGCTGAAAGTTTTGAACAGATTTTAACCTGAATTTCTTCCACAGTGAAAGGTGCTTTGGATGGCGACTAGAGACAGGGATCAGTACCCACCCACAGAACCAGACTGGCAAGCTCTGGTATCTGACATGCAGCGTGTGGGTTTGTGTGGATTGATGTTTAATGAACAGTACCCTTGGCCTTTCTGAACAAAATTACAAAAGACTATTCAATCACAGTTTGTCTCTCAACCCATCTTGGAATAGACTCGTTTCGTAACTGAAGAACTGTGCCAATTTCAGCTTAGTCCTGCTAACATGCTGGGATTGTCATGATCATGCAATGCAATATAAAGACACATTGGTAACTGGGGATCCCAGGGCTCACTTCTGTGACTTTTGCAATGGTTACTCTACCCATGATTTAAAATAGAGATGAACAAAGAGCTTGCAATTGATAATTCTGTTCCAAATCAATCAGCTCAAGCACCAGCTTGTACATAACTGACTTCCTACTAAAATAACTACATAAGGCAGATTTCTGCAGCTCTAGTATATAGAGTTTTAAGGTTCTGCTTCTTGTCACTAACATTAAGCCTTTCTGGGGACAAACGTTTAGGCAATTACTGTAATTATGATAAAAACTCTGTTTCCCATATGAAGGACAGAAAATGAGTAGCCACACAGGACTGTATAATTACATTTACCCTTACCCGTCCCCAAGAAAATCTTTCACTCAGGCAGCATGAGATTGTTTATTTGATACATCAGTGTTAAAACCATACAAACACACACAGAAGAAAATTAGGAATTAAATTATGTCTTCTCTTTGAGTCCCATTAGGGGAGCTGAAGGGAGCAAAGAGAGGACAAAGTAATGTGAACTCAGTGTGAAGGAATGTAGCTAATGTTCCTTATCTGACCTCATGCTGAGCCACAGCACCAGCGCGGAGCAGTTCTTCTATGGCATCATCCTCATAACCCAGCATGCCCTTCAGTATCTCAACTGTATGCTGTCCAACAAGGGGAGGTGGCTTTGGATGTGACACAGCAAATTCACTGTATCTGACACCTGGTCCTGCAGAAAAAGTAGATAGGATGGAAATTATTTTCAGCAGTTGCTGCCCATATTTATATTGAAGTAGCTAGGTTAGTTTAAAGGAAAAGTATCTCACTTTCACAGCAGTTTAACTGTAGAGCAGCTATATTCTGGAATTACAAACTAAAACCCTTCAGTTCATAATAAAGTACCAATAAGCCACTTCCTAGCAGCTCATCCAAAGGCGAAATTGCTGAATATTCACCCAACATTAAGAAAGTCTTCCCATTGTTCCCAGTGATATGTCTGTCAGCGTGCTCCGAGTCATATTACATCACAGGTCTACCACTCTCTGCTACCTGAAGGACACAGGCAATGCCCAGCCCACACAACATGATGCGGTGCCAAAACCCCCACGCTGTCTGCAGCAGGAGACAGCACGGGCATAAGAAGGCAATGCAATGGCATTTTAACACAGTCACTGACGGGAACAGGGCACCAGATAATGGGAGACAGCAGCTCAAGTGCCTCTGCAGCATGCTGCTTTATATTGCAGTGACGTAGGCAAAGCAATAATACTACCCAGGTTGGTTCATATTTTATGTCAAAAATATAGGTAGCAGCACCATTTAAAAGTGGATGATGATTTATTTAGTCTGGCAACAACAATTTCAAAGTTGGAAATCACTTAGGGAAGCTGGCAATGATATGAAGACTTCTATGCCTACTGCAGGTAGATGTCACATTTAGCAACCCTCTGTGCTGAACTGAACCGAGCTGTCAGTGTAGGTCCCTGCAGACAAGCAGCTACACCATCCCTACAAGCCCCAGAATGAGCCACAGATTTGCTCTGAGATCAGAACTGAGGTATGTACTCAGCATATGCATGGAAAGGCCAATAACTTTTCTAGGAAAGGACACAGTTATTGTGCAGTTTTAAGATACTGGTAATGATTAAACCTAGCCAGGTGAATTGTGATGAGCTGGTTCTCCATAAAGGAGAGGGTAGACAAGTACCTTAGAAGCAGACCTCTAGCACCCAGTCATCTGAAGTCAAGTGAGATGACCCTCCATCCACTAGGATGTCAGATCAACATTTGACTTTCAGAAAGAGAATTCTCTGCTCTTTCCCTTGAACTCACTAAAGAACCATGGTCTAGCTAAATCCAAAGTCAGGGGCAATACTGAGAGGGAAAACATATTCAGAGAATTGCTAGCTGGGATCTTCTACAACAGAAAAAAAGCATTTCAAGTGAGGAATCTTTTCACTAATCAGTACATCTTTAGTGGGTTGGCTGATGGAACTCCTACCTGCTCAGGTTTCTAAAGACTTCAAGCTAAAACTGACTGTGAAGCAGGATTCACTATGACCTGGTGATGGTAGAAAAATGGTCTGATACAACAGCATGAAATTAAATAATGTTAAGGAACCAGATTCCATTATATCAGTTTATAATTATACAACGTACATAATTTGTAATTACACAAATACAGGGCATGGGACAAATAACAAGGTAGGAATAGCTAGGGGTTATTCCAGATCACAAAGTGAAGATGAGTCAACACCATGCTGTTGCGAAAAAGGCAAGTGTCGTACAGGGATGTACAAACAAGAGAGAAGCCTGCAGGACACATGAAATAATCTTTTTGCTCTACTTAGAGCTGGCAGGTCACAGCTGGAGCAGTGTCTGGTGTGGGGCTCCCACTGCACAGCCATCTGGAACACCTGAAGAAGTTCTATATGACAGCAACCAAAATGATCAGAGAAAACATGACAGACAATCGAGCTTGATTGTGGACTTGAAGAGAAAGGGCAAGGAAAAACACTTTCAAAACTGTTTCCAAAAAAATAACCAAACCCAAATCTTGGCCAACCCACACACAATCAAAGCAACAACAACAAACACCAAAAAAATCCAACACAACAAACAAACACACACCAAAAAAAACCCAACCCAACCCCTCCTGCAAGAAGGAAGTAGATTCTTTGCCATGCCCATGCTGAATGAGAAAAAAAATTATTTAAATTGCAACAAAGCAAACTAGTACTAGAGAATAAACTTTTATAATGGAAGAGGTAAGCACAATGCCTTGTGTAGATGCTGCCAAGTTCATATTAATCAGCTCTTTAGGAACAAAAAGTATTGTAGCACAGACGATCCCACAGCTGATGCCTGGGGCTTGCTGACCAGTTAAGTGATCTCTCACAGTCCCGTTCACTAACAGTCATGAAAGCTAAGCAGCACCTCGAATCAGGAATAACTCCCTGTTTACTCATTCCTCTAATTCTACTCACACACTCAGTTCAATTTCCAGCGGAAATCTCAAGTGAAAGGTCAGCACATTTTAAAGGGACAGGTGATATCGTTAGGCAACATTTGTATGAATTCCTCTTCCTAAGACTGACTGAGGGCTGGACTGGCACTAGTGCAAGCCACAGGAATGATCTATCTGAAATGCTTCTGCAGACCACTTTGGAGCAAAAATGCCCCTTAGAGATTTATTAGTCTAGAAATCCAGTGTAGCCACAAAACTATTAGGCAATTTGTATTTAAAAAAATAAATCTAAACAGATACAAAGCAATGCTAATTTAAGCATGTGTATCTCTGAACTCTTTCTACTGAGAAATCAGCAACCCTCAAAGGAACTAATATTTAGTAGCTACAGACTTCTCACTCGGTTGTGCAAATTTTTAATAGTATAAGAATTGTCTCTCTCAAACCCTGGGAGTCTTTGCAGTGGTATCAAAATACATGTAATAAAACCTCTAATGAAAGAAAAACAAAATTGACATTAAGCATACAACAGGCATAGAATGCTTCACACTTCCCAAAGAAATTAATCTTACAAACTAGAGCATGCTAGAAAATTGCAGAGCAATTATCAAACCAGTGTCTTCCTTGAGCTTTTATTGTTTGATGCATAATTCATCACGCTACTTTTCACTTTGATAGAGTTATAAAGTTATCTACATTCATTCAAAGGAGCTACTTGCTAATGATCCATCATTAACGATTCTCTGTTCTTTCCTTGTGTAACTTCTACTTGGCTTCTGTGTCAATTAGGAGGGTGCAAAGCTTGCCAGTCAGGCTTCAGCAATCCCACGCTCCTACCGAACAACGCTCCCGGAGAGCAACCAGCAGAATGCTATGCAAATGCTAATTAAACACAACTGCCTTATGAGGAAACCATCCCTTGAGGCAGAGAGAGGTGAACCGCTTTAATTAAGGTCAGAAGCATTTGCATGTGGGTGAGTTACAGGGAGCTTTGCGGATGAAAACAGGCCTTTGCCGGGGTAGAAGCAGGGCTACTGGCTGGAGGAGGTAAGGCAGCAGTCACCTGTGCATCTTGCAGGCTACTACAGCAAATTCAGCCATGAAGTTAAAGGGACACATATGGTCACCTGAAAAAGCAATGAAGGAATGAGCGGTTGCTGGGATTTACCTTTATCCTTTTAAAGGAAGTGGTTTCTCTTTCTGCTTTGATTATTATTGCCACTATACCAGAGAGCTCTCTTGCCGCATTTAAATTCTAGGCTACTGTTCTTTTATTATTATTACTCTTATTCTGACCTGACACATTACTAAAGTACATGCTGTGCACACCACATAATGTACAAGAGTTAACAGTGCAACAATAAATTAAAATTTCCCTCAGCTGCAACCACAATGACAACTGTACCAAGACATCTTGAAGAATTCTCCAGTACTTGAATTCAACATCATCATCATCATCATCAATTCTGTCTTTAGTGCCTATCTACTACAGTATTGCTAGACTTCTAACTGAGCTATTAGGCTAACAGCTCAGTTTGATGAGTCCATACCAAGCACATTAAAGCAAAAGACAAAAAATGAGATAGACCCATGGATACAGGTCCACAGGAAGGGCCCCGAAATAGGCACTGCTGAGATTTGGGGCTGCAGAAGCAAAGTCAGTTTTGTTCCACAAGTAGCAGAAATTAAATTTTAATTTGAATGATATTAAAGGTGCAGAGCACATTTTATACAAGTGTATAAAGGTAATCCTCTTAGCTTTATTCTGAGAAATAACAATGCTGCAGCACCGTGGAGCAGTCACCGGATAACACTTTTCCTTGCACCACAGGTTAGAGCATATTGAACCAATCTAACTCTGAAACCATGTAGAGGGGAATCAGGCCTGGGGACAGCTGAGCTCAGGGGAAAGTCATGATTATTTGTTATTATTCAAGTGGGACAAGAAAAAGAAAGGGGAAGTCTGAGCTAATGTATGTGTATGCATTCTGCTTGCAACATATCACCTAAATTTGCTAAAAAGAGCAATGAGAAACCTAACACCACTCATTACTTAATGCTACATAGTCTATATACATGTGGAATCACACAAAAAACAAACCAAGCCCTTGTGCCTCTTCCAATAACATGGTGTTGCTACATAACAGTTTTGTAATTCCAATGAAATATCATCAACAGTGATGGCCGAGGGCCAGGACATTTGCACCCAGATCCTATACATGCTAAGGTTAAATGTTTGCAGCATGCAATCAGCTGGTTATGAAACTGGCCTAAAGGAGGATCAGCAGGAAACAAGCAGTGACTTTCAAGGCAATGAAAATAATACAGAGTAAGTCAGCAAGAGAGGTTTCATGGCTACCTTGAAGGACATTTGGGTGTTAGAAGTGAATTGTGCAGGGGTATGTTACCAGAAGTAGATCATGATGATTTAGTTTTGAATGTCTGGTCTCTTCCCTTAGGTCCCAGCCATGACTTCTGTCAATCTGTAATTGACAGCTGAGAAGTGATTCCCAAGCACACAGAACAGCCCAGCTTAGCTACACTGGCTTTACACCAGGCTTCTTCCCCATGATGAAACACAAAGTAGAAAAGTACACACAGAGAGAAAAGATCATTAAAAAGTCCTGCAACTATGAGTAGAGCACACAGGCTTCAAGGAGATGTCTAGAATGAATGATCTGCTCCATTTTAACTGGCCAATTTCCACATTTTTCTGTTTTTTACCATAGATCTGAAAGTTTGGGAGCTTGGGGGACTTCTCAGGAATCTATTTAATCCCTGGGAAAAAACCCTTTTCTTTTGGATTCCAATAGAGTTGGTGATTTACCTTTTAAGAACAACTTGCATAAGATTCAAGTAAATGCAGTTAAGGAGATAATATTGAAAGACTTGCTTGTCCTTCCCTCACTTCAGCTTCCACTTCCTCCCCCACTTAGAGCAAAGCCACACAGTGTTCACTTGGCATCCGGCACAGCTGAGAGGGTGGAAAACTTTGGCAGGATGAGTAGGAATGAGTAACTGAGAGTGGAAAGGATGGACAAACCTTTTCAAATAGTAATTAAAAAAAAAAGTAAGCCTTGTTCCAGG
This sequence comes from Ramphastos sulfuratus, assembly GCA_013399055.1. Lineage (NCBI taxonomy): Eukaryota > Metazoa > Chordata > Aves > Piciformes > Ramphastidae > Ramphastos > Ramphastos sulfuratus. The sequence goes on along the minus strand of WBNM01033082.1, from coordinate 60,764 downwards.
TGCCATACAAACACAGGTAGGGCAGTAAAAAAGCATCAGTACTAGGAATATCTACAAGCCATCTGTTTACCTTTTCTCATTTGGCCAGCAGTGACTGCTAGGGGAGAGCTATGAGAACCCTCCAATGTCACAAGGAACAAGAATGTAAACTCTGCAGCATTGTGAGGGGAATGAGTTGACAGGCAGAGCACAAACATCATTTATGCCTGATAGCCTTAGATGGGTGTCTAAAACTCAGGCCACTTTTAAACCCACACTTAGGCATTCAAAGCATCCATTACATAATTCTTAAAACCCTTTGCCATGCAGATTTCTAAAAGCACTTTCTTACCTGAAGCTGCCTGAATAGAAATACATTTAAAAACATTTTATGTATTTCCTATCAGCCAACATCCTGGATATAATCAGTGTAAATACCACTCACCATTTATATAATGCTTTACATCTTCGAAGTGTCACCACACTCACTGTACCTAATTAATCTTGTGTGATTGCTGGAGTAAAGGCAATCATTTATCAGTCACTTTGCTTGCCTATTTGCGAGTAATCCCACGTAATTACACCATTCCAATAACGCAATTTAGTGAGAGGACTCTTGGCACCACGAGGCTTTAAGAAAGTGAGGTGGTGTCTGCTGCTTCCCACGTGTGTCGCCTCGCAATGCTCAAAATGTGGCCTCACTTTTTCTACAGGCTCTCACAGTCCCACTCTTACCCAAGCCCCCCAAAGACCATAAGAGAAGACTCAAAGAAAGACAGGAAGGAAGATGACTACTAAGAATACCCAGAGACAGCAACTGCAAAGAACCATAAATTCTCCAGGTAATAATCTGTAGCTCCATTTCCTAAGGAAGCAAGTTTACGTTGTCTGTGCTGTCTTTCTAATCATCTGTTTGTCTGCCTCGTCCCCGCTGCACACAGTAACTTCAGAATACATCAATCCTGACCAAAGTGTAGAAATGCCATGGAAAAGTTCTTCCCAGTGCTGTAAAAATTGACAACTGCTGAAGGACAGGTGCCCAGATTACTGCTGTGATGACATTAAAACCCCAAAGAACACAGCTGTGATATATTCTGTTTGGCTACAAATGACTCACCAGTAAGTAAAGAGGCAGCTCTGTAAGAGTCACCCAGCACATACTGTCCTTCACAGGGGAGACAGGGCGTAAAGGACACAAGGAAGTTTCAGGTTATCACAAGGATTACATAAAGGGTTTATAAAATATATAAATCTGAAGGGTAACTATATTAAATTTCAGTCTTCATGGAACAACTCTTTCTAGGTCTCATTTCTGCAGTACCTTGGAAGGTGTACTCAGCCTGTGCAAGCCTCAAGACAAGGAAGTTAGGGACCAATAGTTTAACAGAAATTGCTTTTGCAGAAAGCAGCTGAAGAACTAGATGGCAAAGAAGAGCAACTGGGAGAAGCCTTATGTAGTTATCCCACACTTTGAAAAAAAAAAAAACAAACAAAAATAAAAGCCTAGAGACAAGCCTAAACTACTGAAAATTCAAGCTAAAAGCCCAATTTGTCTTAAGTCATAATCTAATCAATACAAAGCTCAATACACAATCCCACCGGGTGGCAGGTTAGCCACAGGCCGTGTATCTAATGCAGAAGTGATGGAGTGAGGTTTGTGCTATGCAGGAGGTCAAACTATATGATCATAATGGTTATTTCTGGGCATGAACCAGGTGAATTTCTGAAATGCCCATAAGCAAAACTGTTTCCACACAGCAAGGCTGGGGTAAAGATAGCCTACTTGAACATCCTCATATACTTAAGTCAAGCAACATATTATTTCAGGTAGACATCTTTACTGTAAACCCAAAGACCTTAATTAGTGTATCTTAAGGAGAGTAATTAGTGAGAAGTGTCCTTCTAGTATGGAATGAAAAAAACAAAATGAAACAAGTCTCTTGTAAGGACAGAGAATTTCCTAGTTGCAACATGCTCACATGATCCTGGAAGCTGAATCATACCCCTGCTGCACAGGAAGGCAAGAAGCTCCACAGGGCCCTCCTACTGAGCTTGGTGAAAACTATTTCCAAGTCCCATGCCTTGCGGTTAGTGTGACCCTGCATGTTGGAATAAGACACACCAGCCAACCCAGAAAGTGTCTGTATGTCCTCAGTACACCAATTTGTCCTTTCCTGTGTCCTGTCTCCAGCTATAAGTTAGATTCTTTGGCTCTTCAGAGACACAAAAGATAATCCCCTTGGCCAGATGTGCATCATCAGAATGGGAGCAAATGAGCTCTCCCTTAGTCTTTAGGCAACCAGCTGAAGTCCAGATACCTAAAGATGATTAGAGTCTCTTAATTCAGAGATGCAAGACAATGTACACTAAGGAACTGTCCAGAGAGTTTGTGGAGACTCCTTCTTGGGAGACTTTCAAAGCCAACCTGGACATGTTTCTGTTTGACCTGCCCTAGGTGATCCTGCTTCCTGCTTTGGCAGGAGGGTTGGATGTGATGATCTCTGGAGGTCCCAAGGCTTTGAGGAGACCTTATAGCAGCCTTCCAGTGTCTGAAGGGGGCCTACAGAAAGGCTGTGGAGGGACTATTGACAAGGTCTTGCAATGACAGGACAAGGGGCAATGGGTTTAAACTGGCAGAGGGGAGATTTAGACTGGATGTTAGGAGGAAGTTCTTTACAGTGAGGCACTGGAACAGGTTGCCCAGGGAGGTTGTGGCTGCTCCCTCCCTCCCTGGAGGTGTTCAAGGCCAGGTTGGATGAGGCCTTGAGTGACCTGTTCTAGTGGGAGGTGTCCCTGCCTATGTCAGGGGGTTGGAACTAGATGATCCTTGAGGTCTCCTTCCAACCTTACCATTCTGTGATTCTATGATTCCCTTCCTACTCCTGACATTTGATGATTCTATGACCATACACAATCTGATCCTAAGGATGGGTCTAATTTTTTGTTTAATCTTTTCCTTGCTAAAGTGGCAGTATTTCAGGGTAGGAGACTTTAAGCTTTTTCCAAACAACTGGCAAAAATAAACAACAAATAAAAATGTTTGAATCTTCTTTTCACACAGATTTGAAAGAATATTCAAAGCATTCTCCAAACCAACTTTTGAAAATATGTTTATCGCTCCCAAACACCCTGACAAAGTTCACAAGTCTGATCTTCCAGCTCCTAGGGAACACTCTTCTATGGCTAATCCTTGAAGACTTTTTCTAGTTATTTCTATATAGTTCTGTAAGTGTGGACAGCTCATTACAGGGAAGAAAATGCATTTTTCTGTGCTCCCTTTTTTTACCTTTAAAGAGCAGACCAGCTCTTTTTAGTACGACTTGTAATGGGAATTTATGCCTAGGTGATTATTTGTGAGGGCTCTAATCATGCTTCTCTAAGTCTGCTTTCAAAGCCAGAGGTGTCTGTTTCACAGGTCTACCTGGCATTCCTGTCTGATCACATTAAATCCCTCTGTAACAACAGTTGGTAGGCAGAATAGAAAGCAAGCTGGGTGGCAAACGGTTCAAGGTAGAAGCCATCTATCACTCTGCTTTGCTTTAGTTCCCTAACCTCACCACAACCCATCTGTATATTAGTACAGATGATTTATTAATTTATTTAGGATGATTAATGTCTCACAACATCCATCTTAGCCTGTTAAGAAAAAGAAACAGAAATGAAAGCCCTCTTCAATTTCAATTTTCAATCGCTTCTTGAAACTTCTAAGTCGAGTCTTTTTTTCCTCAACAATCTTTTGTTTTGGCCAAAGGATAAAGTCCCAGAAGGTGTATATTGTTCTAAAAAAGCCAAGATCAGACATTTAGTTAGATGTCAAATCATGCATCTGTCATGTGCTGTGTACACATTGCCACGCACATTTACTCTACACATCTTTAGACTGCTCCTCTGTGGACACAACACACAGGCATATAAACCTAGACCGTTCCTCTGTGGACACAACACACAGGCACATAAACTTTCACATTTGGAAAATTCAACAGTCAGTCAATGGTTTCTTGCCTGGTTAGTGATCTACACCAAGTAAGTATCTGCTGAGTGAGTATTAAAATAATGGAAAAAGCCATCAGCTGCAGCACAGCCAAGGAAATTCTGGTGGTTGAAATTCTTCATCACGGACGACAGCCAGGTAAGTCTATGTGTGAGTACCATGGAAATACTTGGAACTAGATTCTCAAGCAAGACATCTGTGATTAAGTAGGGCTGAGCACTATGCACAGCCTGATCATTCTTCCAAAAGCTCTCCCACTCCACCCTCCATTTAATTCTGCTATCCCTTGTGCGGCAGAAGGAGGCCAGTTCCAGTGCACAGGGACTTTCCCTGGCAAAGGAAGATGGGAAGGGATTTGATACTTTGTTTTGGATTACTTGAAGAACTGCAAATTACATTTTTAGCTCTTTCTGGGTAAGGTGCCCAGACTCCTTGAGGCATAGGCTACTAAAAGTGCTGGCTGAGTTTCAAAAAGCACTTGCAATCTGGGACAACTCTGTTTTTGAGTGTCATACTTGAGACATCTTTAAAAGGGGCCCAGTTTCCAGGAAAAAAAAAAAAAAAAAAAAAAAGGACATCTGAAATTTTTTCTTTTCCAGGATGTCTCAATTTGATGGTACAGAAACATCTGGTATTCAAAGTAGACAAGAAGAGTATCTCTTCATTGAGCAAGAGAAAGTAAAACTGTAGACATGTAACTCCTTTCAGCCACTTATTTTTTTTCCCCCCTTCCTATTTCCTATTTAAAAGCAATCATCAGATTAATCTTCTGTTCTTTAAAAGGAAACAGAAGTCTCAAACTGAAGTTTCAGAGTGGGATTAGACAGAAGACCTACTGCAGATCAAGCTGGGTTTTTTCCTACCAATTTATAAGTGATAATTTGATCAATTCTGTCTCAGTGTGAAGGACTGGGAACAGCTTTCTGGCTTTCCATTTTCTGCTGCCAGTGCCTGACGTGATATTCAGCTCACTGGCTTGCAAATATCAAAGCAGTATGGAGCAGGAGAAACAGCCTTCAAACCAAGCAGCCTTTGGTTTGGTTTTTGGCTGTGGGGGCATGCCGATGAGAGCGTGTGTATGTTGCTTAAGTATAGGCTGGTTCTGTATCCTAAGTTCTTGTGGTTTCTAACATGTGCCAGCCTTTACTCTGTCAGAGGGATTTCAGTGTTGTGTTCTATCCTACAATGGGCAAAAAATCATCTCTCCTCGCCCACAAAGACTAGAGTAGGATTAAGAAAGAGAAATTTAAGAGTCAGACACACCCATGAAGAGGAATGAGACACAAGGTTAGGAAGCCATCCAAAGCTTGGTTGCCTATCCTCTTACTAAACTAAACTAAAAAGTCTCTTTTTGCTCAAGGAGACAGCTGAAATGCTGGGGAACAAAAAATAAAATCAGATTGAAACCAGCCATGCCTAAGCAATATCCCATCTTAAATGTGCACAGATCAGTTTCATTAAAATATTTCCCCATTCTCTCTTTTCCCTCCTCCTAATACTTTGGCTGTTTCCTTTAGCTCCCCTTTAAACTGCAAAGCAAAATGCTTTTACTGACATGGTTTGTAATTTTGAAGCCCTAAGCTTAAGCAGCAGGTGCTTGGTTTTAATGGAATTTTTCCATCCCTGAATGTCTGGGAGCATCAGTAGCACCTCCCTCCTACACAGCCCCTCACCTTTGATCCTTTGCCATTTGTACTTGTGGGTTTTCATTTACTGTATTTCTTCTGCTTTCCACAATCTGCTTTTTCACTGCAAACCCTCCGACCTCTCCTCTCCTTTCTTTTACCTCATACGATTGGCAAGTGCTGTCTCCTAAAATTCCTTATAAAATATGAAGGGGCTTGCTGATTCTGGCCTGGCTATCTTTTAAGCTTCATTTTCAGCTGCTCTGTCTCTGCTTCACACCACACTGGCAATCCAGAAGAGCTTTAGAGTGGTGCTGAATATTTGCATCACAAGAACAATTATACTTTAATTGCCAGAGGTCCTAGGGCTTCTCCACACAGAAAACTAGACCCAAAATAACAGTTGGTTTTACTTTATACAATTAGTTATTTCAGAGCAAGTCTGTGTGTGGGTATTTTTGTTCCATACCAAGAGTTTTTGTTTTCATTTAATCTTAGCTTTTCAGTTAATCTGATTTTAGTTGATTTTTCTCTTATAATTTCCTATTTTGAATTAATACAGATGATTTTGTACAAATGTAATCTCAAGCAAAATCCAAGGGAAAGGCATTGACACTGTTTGCAATAACATATCTAAAAGTGTGGGTTAACATGGGATTCGGATTCTACCATCACAGATGCTTTACTGAGCCCTTGCTCTGCCTCGGTGCTGGTAACTTGCTCCTGAGCACAGGAAGATTTAACAAACTCTCATCATTGACTGTTTCTCCTTAGTCTGTGCTTCAGTCTTCCAAGTGAATTTGTATTTGTATGTTACAGTTTCTGTTTATCATTGTTGGCCTTTCCATTGCTTCTCAGATATGTGTGATATGGGTATAGAGCTCCTGCTCAGCAAGCACTGACGTGCCGCAGAAATGACCATAACCTTATTCCCTAATAATCTGACAGGAATTTGACTGAAAACTCTGCCTTTTGAAACACAAATCTGCACCATGCAGCAGTAAATCATAAGGGCTCACGTAGCTTTCTCATAATTAAATTTTAATTGAGTTTTCTGTTCTTAATAAGGCAACCCAATTCCAGGGTCATACTAGCCTCTTCCTTAATCCACAAAGCTCAGAGGCTATCTTCTGCACTGACAGCATGCAAAAATGTTTAATGTGAAGACAAATACCTTTCATAGATTATTCTGATTCTCAGGCTGATTTCTAAGCCAGCTGTTCTCTGCCTGATTCAATGTGCAGATTTCATTTTAAAACACAGAATATTCCCTGGTTACCTGCCATATAACTAGATCTTACAGGTGTAGAGCATGTTTGTAATGCTTGTTCATCCACTTGCAGGAAGAAAAAAAAAAATCATAAAATAAAATATTTTGTCTAACTTTCCTGGATTCTAATGCTTTCTCCCCAACTTTCAGATACTATATCAACTGAAGAATGCCAGCAATTACTTCATGCTTTAAATATGTACCTGTTACAGATTATATTCATTAATTTCAAAGCCAGCTGTTATTTTTGCCTAAAGTAATCCTTGATGGTAAATTTGACATCTATATATCTATATAAAAGAACTGCTTGCTATGACATAGAAACACTTAAATCTATCTTGATTATAGATCTATTTATCACTGCTTTGTTGCTTTTTCACATAAGTAGGGTAACTAGCTTCCTGCTCCTCCCGGGGCTTATTTTCTCTGTAGCAATTTTGACAAACAAGTAACACCAAATACAAAAGAAAATATAAGCAGCTCAGAAGAAGAAATGAATAATTGTCTAACAGTGAGGTCAACCATAGTACAGACTGTAGAGCTGGGAATCCAAAAAGTTGGATTTGGCTGTTTGCTCTATCACCAAACAACACTGTGATCACAGGCAAGTCACATTCCCTTGCCATATCCCTGCATTTCCTGTGTAGTTGTGTTAGCCTTGCCTATGTAGCTTATAAAATGTTAGGGGTTGGAGTCATCTCTTGCTATTTTGTTTATACAGTGTCTGATACAAGGGGCCCCACTTTGTATTGGAATAAAATACAATTCTTTTTATTTTTTTTTCTGATATCCTGTCTCCCAGAGCTACTTCAGAGGAGTATGAACCACTGTCCCAAATAATGTCTGATAAATTGTGCTTTACTCTATTGTGGGAGAGATTTCTTTCTAATCCGAAATCCATCTGTCTTGCTGTGCTGCAAGTGATAGTTTCTGGGCAGAAAGCATACTAATTGCAGGATTAAACTCTTAGCTAACTCTTGGGTGGAAACTGTTTCCCATAATGTGGTAGAAAACACATGTTGGTTTCTGTCTGCAGATCCTCGAACATCACAGCCACGATCTTGACTTGAGACATTCAGGTTCTCTATTGAACTGTGTCTGTGCGATATAATTCAATTAAAATTAAATAATAACTAGCTATTAAAAAGTATTACTGAGATTTTAGTGGCTCCAGTACAGCTTAGCCTGGTTTAGTTCCTCTTTAAAGGCAGAGACAATTGTACTGAATCCAATGAATTTTGCACCTTCTCCAAATAAGTAACACACAAAATTTGAGCTAAAACAGTTAATTATCATTTTGGTTAAGTGTCTTAGGAGTGTTTTAATTGCACAAAAATGTAGAAATTTGGAAGTTTTTAAATCAAAAGTGTATCTTAGCACATGACATTTGACTATAATAGCTCTCATTTGGACATGCACATTATTTATTATTCAGTCATGTGAACGAGTGACTTTATTGATGTCAAGCACCACTAGCAACCTGCAAGAAGCAATTGGCCTCCAATATCTTTTCTTCCCATGAGTACACAGAGGGGGCCAGACACAAATGTGGAGGAAATCTTTCACAAGTTATTCTGGTCACATCCCATCTTCCTACGGTTCTCAAGTCAAAAGCCACCTTGCTGAAAAAAAATAATACTAAATTTCCCATATTGTTAAATCACAGAATGCTTTAGTTTGGAAGGGATCTTTAAAGGTCATCTAGTCCAACTCCCTCCCTTCCTCCTGCAGTGAGCAGGAGCATCTTCAACTAGAGCAGGTTGCTCAGAGCCCCAAGTAACTTGGCTTGGAGTGTTTCCAGGGATGGGGCATCTACCATCTCTCTGGTCAACCTTTGCAAGCATTTCAACACCCTCAGCATAAAAAAATTCTTCCATGTATCTAGTCTCCTCTCTTATAGTTTAAAACCATCACCCTGTGTCCTGTCACAACAGGCCCTGGTCTGTCTCCATCTTTCTTCTAGGCCCCCTTTAATAGTGAAAGGCTGCAATAAGGTCTCCATGGGGACTAAAAACACTAGAGACGACCACACTTTTCAAGAAAAGCCAGATTGTTAGACAACATTACTTGTTTAAATCTAATTTTTTATGGTTTTAGTTGCAGTGCAACCATGAAACATCACAGGCAGTACCACCCAATCAAGAGCTCTTCGCTAGCACATGGAACAAAACTAGAAGTGAGTAGGTTCAGATTGGATGTTAGGAAGAAGTTCTTTACCATGAGGGTGGTGAAGCACTGGAACAGGTTGCCCAGGGAGGTGCTGGAAGCCCCTTCCCTGGAGGGCTTTAAAGCCAGGCTGGATGGGGCTCTGAGCAACCTGATCTAGTGCGAGGTGCCCCTGCCCATGGCAAGGGGGTTGGAACTAGACGATCCTTGAGGTCCTTTCCAGCCCTGACAAGTCTGTGATTCTATGATATGTTGCAATATTTGAGCCAAATCCCCACACCCAAAAGTGATGGTAAACCTAGAGTGCTGGGTGAAAGGGTTAGCTGGGAGAAAAGTGACCAATGCAGTGGGCTGACAACTTTTCATGCTCAGCACTTCAGAAGCATGGGAAAAAAGACTATAGAACAGAAGTCAAAGACAGGAATCACTCCACAACCTTCTAACTCCTCTGTCCATATGCTCAGGTGGTCTAATCAGTCTCCAACAGCCAAGCTCTGCCTTCCCCAGCTAAGTTATTTCTGTATTTCTCTGCTTGGCACTACTCTGTTCTCTTTTGCCAACTAGCCATGTGTGGACAAACCCTTGCCCTTTCACAGAGAGCATAAAACATAATAATGTAAAAGCAGAACAGCACCCACGGTGGTTCAGTACACAAGACAGCTCTCCAACAGTGGTCAGAAGTAGATGCTCTTGAAGGAATATAAGAATACAGCAGAAACATCCAATATTTCCCTGATACTTTCCCAGCCTCTAACAATTCACCATCTAGCTCCAGTATCCCACCCTCCTCTTGTGCATACTCCCCTATTCTTCCCAAATCCCTCTCCCTAGTCTCCCATAAACCAACGCCTACTCTAACATCCTGAGGATAATCACCACGAGGAACTTAATACACCATGAGATAATATATCCCATGTAGCTCAATTACTCATAAACCTTCAATGCCCTTTTCTTGTTCCCAAAGCCCTCAACTCCCCACAGCACTTTCCATTGAACCCTAAGCCCTATTCTCCCTCACTGTTTCTCCCTCTCTTTCTTCAAACCCTTTGACTGGACCTTGGATACTGAATGCTCTGAATGCTTGATATTCCTTGCTATTCACTTTTTTATCCAGTTTCTTCATTAATCAGTGTACTCCCTCATCCATTTCTTACATAAGCTTACCAGTTGCACATTGTACAATGAAAGCAATACTTCAGAGAGAGAGGGAAAGAGTAGGAAGCACTTCTGACTAAATAGAACACATTTGCTAAATTCCTCCTCTGGATTTGTTAGATCTCTGCAGCTGGGATTTATCCTTAATGATAAGCCAAGTAACCCCACTTCACAGCATAAACTGCAACCAACATATTTTAAGCAGGTGTGGGAAAATTCAGCAAAGCACTACTGACTCCTAAAAAGTGCCAGCAGAACCTGAGCACATGCTTAAAGATGTAATGCCAAGTTAATACCTAGAGCAAATTTTTGTAATTTCTGTGTCTGGGTCATCCAGAGTCTTCTTAGAGGCTGTCCACAAATGAAACTAAAAACAGGTTTCAGATAAATAAATCAAACAGAGTGGATTTATTTAATTTTATATTATTTAGAACTTTTAGTGGAACTATGTGATTTATATACAAGAAAAAGCAAGCTTTAGACTTCTGCATTGGATATGAGAAACAGCCTTTCTCCAATCCAAACACTGGGGTTTTGGGTGACTTGGAGGAAAGACACAACCATAGCATCTTTGTTTATTCTCCTAGGTCAACCAACAGGAGTGGACTCTCATGCAAAATCTCTAGATACTCAACCTCTTAAGTGTGACACTATGGCAGGATAACCCAGGTGACCTATGCTTCCCTTCCATCCCTATCCCCAACCAGCTTTGACTCATCACAGAATCACTGAGGCTAGAAAAGACCTCTGAAATCATCAAGTCCAGCCTATGACCCAAAACTACGACATCAGCTAACCCACGCCACCAAGTGCCACATCCAATCTTTTCTTAAAGACCTCCAGGGATGATGACTTCACCACCTCCCCAGGCAGTCCATTCCAGTGCTTAATCACCCTTTCCGTGAGGAAGTGCTTCCTAATATCCAACCTAATCTTCCCCTGGTGCAGCTTCAGACCATGCCCTCTTGTCCTGTCAGTGGTTGCCTGGGAGAAGAGCCTGAGCCCCCCCTGAGTACTACTTCCCTTCAGGTAGCTGTAGAGAGTGATAAGGTCCCCTGAGTCTCCTCTTCTCCAGGCTGAACAACCTCAGCTCCCTCAGCCTCTCTCATATAGTGCTTAATCACCCTTTCCGTGAGGAAGTGCTTCCTAATATCCAACCTAATCTTCCCCTGGTGCAGCTTCAGACCATGCCCTCTTGTCCTGTCAGTGGTTGCCTGGGAGAAGAGCCTGAGCCCCCCCTGAGTACTACTTCCCTTCAGGTACCTGTAGAGAGTGATAAGGTCCCCTGAGTCTCCTCTTCTCCAGGCTGAACAACCTCAGCTCCCTCAGCCTCTCTCATATGACTTTCCCTCCAGCTCCCTCACCAGTCTCATCACTATTCTCTGGACCCACTCCAGCACCTCAGTATCCTTGCAGTGAGGGGCCCAGAGCTGCACACAGTACTCGAGGAGTACAGAAGGAGAATTACATCCCCAGTCCTGCTGGCCACGCTATTCCTGATACAGGCCAAGATGCCATTGGCCTTCTATGCCACCTGGGCACACTGCTGGCTCATGTCCAGCTGGCTGTCACCCTGCACACAGGTTCCTCTCAGCAGGGCTGCTCTCCAGCCACTCATCTCCCAGTCTGTATTGCTGCATAGGGTTCTTGCAGTCAAAGTGTAGGACCCTGCACTTGGTCCTGCTGAATCTGATACTATTGGCCTCAGCCCATTGAACCAGCCTGTCCAGGTCCCTCTGCAGCATCCTTCTACCCTCCAGGAGATCGACACTCCTGGAGGGAGTGACTAGAAAGAAAAAAGGCCACAGAGTTTCCACACTGAGTAGGAATTCAGGATGCTTTTACTTTTATAGAATCATAGAATGGTAAGGTTGGAAGGAGACCTCAAGGATCATCTAGTTCCAACCCCCTGCCATAGGCAGGGACACCTCCCACTAGCACAGCTTACTCAAGGCCTCATCCAACCTGGCCTTGAACACCTCCAGGGAGGGAGCAGCCACAACCTCCCTGGGCAACCTGTTCCAGTG
>WBNM01033082.1:0-47754 GCA_013399055.1 Ramphastos sulfuratus | reverse complement strand
GGGGGGTGGGGGGGGGGGGGGGGGGAAAAGAGGAAAAAAATGGGAAGAAAACCCTTACAGAATTGTAACACATTGAGTACTTGTAAAAAACAGTGTTTCTGATGTGATGATTCCAGTATCTGTTCTTAGTCTTACACTTTCAGTGTAACTCTGAGTATTTCACATTCATTAGTGGTATAAACTCAGAGTTTAGAGAAGACTTAAATTGCATACCAGAACGCCAAGATTCCCATTTCATCTGCTTACATGCAAGCAAGCATCCGATTTATACAAATAGATATACTGATATTGTATGAGTTTACCTGCACTCACAGAGTAAGATGGTTAAAAGAGATAGATACTTTATGCAGCATACTGTAAGTGGGGTTATTTAACCAGCTGGATCTGAGAGTTATGAAGGTCCCTGGATTGCAGAGTGCAGACTCAAAGAGACTAGACATAAAGAGCGAGGGAAGAGGCAGTGAGAGACCAGAGCCTGGAACATGTCATTGTTCCTCTGCAGTGAGGAAAAGCCAGCTCAGTGATGAGCAGGTACTCNCTCATGTCCAGCTGGCTGTCACCCTGCACACAGGTTCCTCTCAGCAGGGCTGCTCTCCAGCCACTCATCTCCCAGTCTGTATTGCTGCATAGGGTTCTTGCAGTCAAAGTGTAGGACCCTGCACTTGGTCCTGCTGAATCTGATACTATTGGCCTCAGCCCATTGAACCAGCCTGTCCAGGTCCCTCTGCAGCATCCTTCTACCCTCCAGGAGATCGACACTCCTGGAGGGAGTGACTAGAAAGAAAAAAGGCCACAGAGTTTCCACACTGAGTAGGAATTCAGGATGCTNGTGATTCTATGATTCCAGGACTGCAGCTTATGGAACTCATTTATTATAACCTTAGGGAAATTATTCTTTGTCCCTGTGAAAAAGGGATAATAGTACTCAAGATGGTAAAGTTTATTATTTTATCTGTTGTTTTGATGCAATGGTAATAGACCAAATGAAGTATATTATAGGAACTGCATTTTCCAATTACATTTATGTAAAGACCTTGAAANCAGCTTACTCAAGGCCTCATCCAACCTGGCCTTGAACACCTCCAGGGAGGGAGCAGCCACAACCTCCCTGGGCAACCTGTTCCAGTGTCTCACCACTCTCACTGTAAAGAACTTCCTCCTGACATCCAGTCTAAATCTTCCCTCTGCCAGTTTAAACCCATTGCCCCTAGTCCTGTCACGGCAAGACCTTATAAATAGTCCCTCCCCAGCCTTTTGGATCTGAACTGCTTGTGGTAATCCTAATATAAAGAAAGTGCACTCTCTGAAGTCCAGTCTTTAAAGCATCTTCAGCTAGGTAACTAAAATCAACCCCCAAACCACTCACCAACTTTGAAAAGTTCAGCTCCATCAGTATTTTTACACTGTAGCTGTCCTCTTTTGTAAAGCCTTCTGAATCCTCTGCAAAATATTTTACAACATCAGTCCAAATTCCACTGAAATAATTCTGTCCTGCTTGGCTTACAGGCAGAGCAGACAGGGAGAACACACGTCTGCTTTTCATGGCGTGCCTTCCGTGACGTGCTGGAGCTGCTGTTGAGCTCTATGGCAAAGGACAGCACGCGAATAATCCTTCCATCTGTGTACAAGCAAAGCCACACGCTGCGCGGGAGCTGTGCGCGTCACATGTTGTCAGAGCGAGAGGCAGAAAGCAAAATCACATTATTTCTCATTCAACCAGGGGATGGTTTCCTGATTTCCATTCATACTAAGGTATATTTTACAGCTTGAATCCATTTTAGTAGGATTCAGATCTCAGTCTTTAAATTAAGCTTTGAGTCTCACTATCCACCACATTCAATTAAAAGATCATCGGCAGTTCATTTCAAATGAAGGCTGTAGGAACAGATTCAACAAATACTTGACCCTTTAAGTGCAGTGTAAAATCCATGTAAAGGATGGTAAAAAAGGATTTAGGAACCAATGTGTTTTGGTGAATCTGGGCCATCTTTAAAATTTTCTGACCGTTTCAGGAACAAGGTCACGTTCCCAGAGGCCGCAAACTGATGATATTGGGAAAGTAAACCACTGATCATTTATTTCTTTTGTTATTTCTGGATAAAAATCACAATGAATATATACAAAGTGCTATTTTCTTGACAAGCTAGCATCAAGTCAGCAATGACCTTTTCAGAGGGAAACTATAATTTAAGGAAAGCTCTTAAGAAAGGAAGGAAAAAGCAGAGGGCAAGGAGAAAACAAGTGTGAATGTGGGAAAATAAAGGAAGAAAATGCTATGAAGATTTTAGAAGGACTGCTTAGGTTCATCCACATCTGAATCCTGACCCAAACATGTCAAGTCAATAACAATAATCATCCTAAGATAATTCTATGCCTGAACTACAGCACTGTAGTATAGGAATGGGAATACATTGAAATCAGTCTCTTCCAAGATTTGGAAATTTTAAATTAAGTGACAGAAACAGAGGAGGTCTGAGGTTTATTAGAAGACTGAACTACAAGGTGTGATATTTCCCTTAAGTGCAAATCAAATACTGTCTGTGATATAGTAACATGCTCTTCAGAATTGGGTTTTTCTGGCTGTTGGGTTTTTTTTTTCCGGGGGGGTGGGGGNGTGGTAGAATCACCACTCCTAGAGGTGTTCAAGAAACATGTAGATGGAGCACTTCAGGATATAGTTCAGTGGTCATGGTCACTGAGGTATGGCTGGACTTGATCTTAAAGATCTTCTCCAAACTTAATGATTCTGTGATTCTATGATTCCAGGACTGCAGCTTATGGAACTCATTTATTATAACCTTAGGGAAATTATTCTTTGTCCCTGTGAAAAAGGGATAATAGTACTCAAGATGGTAAAGTTTATTATTTTATCTGTTGTTTTGATGCAATGGTAATAGACCAAATGAAGTATATTATAGGAACTGCATTTTCCAATTACATTTATGTAAAGACCTTGAAAATTGTGATGACAGGACAAGGGGCGATGGGTTTAAACTGGCAGAGGGGAGATTTAGACTGGATGTTAGGAGGAAGTTCTTTCCAGTGAGGGTGGTGAGGCACTGGCACAGGTTGCCCAAGGAGGTTGTGGCTGCTCCCTCCCTGGAGGTGTTCAAGGCCAGGTTGGACAAGGCCTTGAGTGACCTGTGCTAGTGGGAGGTGTCCCTGCCTATGGCAGGGGATTGGAACTAGATGATCCTTGAGGTCCCTTCCAACCTTACCATTCTATGATTCTATGATTGGTACAAATAAAACATCAGACTTTTAACTTACTTTTTAAAGTAATTACTGCTTGAGACAAAAATTAAATAGACTGTTGCCAAGGGTGTACTGCAATATCAGCATGGATGCAACTTCCATATTTAAAAGAAAAAGAGAAGCATGGCCACTTTTTCAGCTTCTGTGACACTAACCTTCTCCTGTAGAGATACATTTCTAAATGAGAGAGTGGGACTTTACTTCCCATACTCACTGAAAGTGAGACATTGTCTCATTTAGAGACAAATGAAAACTAGTCAGGTATCTGCCTAATATCTACCCACCAAACTAGAACATGGTCTTTGAAGAGATTTTACACAAAGCATCTTACAAAGGCTTTCAGAAGGATATGACTTAAGAACTTTGAGAAAGGACTTTTAGCAACTCACATCCCTGTAGAAGTATTTTTGTCTGTCATACATGATGGACTCTGCCTTTTCACCTCTGCCTTGAGGTGAAAAAAAAAAAAAAAATCACCTAATCATCATGTTTCAATTAACACCTTTTCTATTACAACTTACTGTCCCTGTCTCAGTTTCCCTCCAACACACAGACAACAGATCCCAAAAAGGACCAAGTATTTTAAAGTGTTCCAGAGAACACCTTGTACAAAGAAGGATAAGATCCTGAGAGCAGAGAAAAGGAACCTTCATTTTAGCAGACGGTGTGCCTTTAAGGCATTCATAACAAATGCTAAAACACCAGCAGGAAACTTTTCCAAACTGGTTATGATTAGCTGTTCTAATTCTGTAGGCTGCCCCAAGGAATTTGAACACCCATTGAAACCAAGGATCTTCCTCTACACAAGGAGCCATAAAACATAATCCCATCGACTTTAAGGCAAGTGACTCCACGGGATTTGCTACGGCAATTCATTTGCAACAGGTTTGCTGCAGTAATAACTTCTCACTGCAAGTACACAACGCCTGTCTTTCGCAAAATACTTCCATTTCATTTTCTATCAGAGGGCCACCAATCCTTTGTGCCAGGATTTCATAAAATTAATAAATCTACTTCCATAATCCTTGCTGCTTTTACTGACAAATGTAATAAACTACAGGATGCAAACCTCTGGAAGTCTATTGGGATTTATTTTCCCTTTTTTTTTTTTTTATTCCTTGACAAGCTTTACAGAGTAGCACTTCTGAGACATGCTCATGTGCTGTAAACCTAATCCGTAGCAATTTCCTCTTTTCTCAAATAACCTAAATATTTCATGAATAGTGAAGGATTTCCTTTATCAGACAACACTTTTCCTTTTTTGCATGTGAATAGTTTTCAAGGAAATACACTTTGAGCAATTGGACGCTCTCAGGTTGACATTCACAAGATACCCTCTTAAGGAAACATGTAAAACATGGCTAAGAAGGTGGTGCCCTGGAGTTAAAAGGCAGTACAAGTGGTACAAGAACTGAGGTCAAATCTTGGTATTTTTTCTAATCCCACCACAGCAGGCATTTCAGTGCTACTTTTCATGCCCACCTCTGTAAAATATTTGCTTTTCTACAGTATCAAATAACACTTGGATTGGTTTTTTGAAGTTGATGAGTGAATGAGGCCACACAAGCTTCTGATATTTTCTGTTCTTAGTCCTCTTCTCCTCAAAATGTGGGTGATGCCCACCATTCCATCTGTAACAGAAGGTTATTCATATTCAGAGAACAACCACGCTTATATGCCTGTCTTCTTCAGCTGGGCTTGCATCTCTGCTTCCTTTCTCCAAACTGACCCCATTCTTTCGGCTGCCATAGTTTTAGTTGGTCTGTGTGTCGGTGCACAAACACACACACACACGCCTACAGTGATATCAGGCACCCTTGTAGAAACAATTCCTCAGTATAAACTTTACTACAGGACTGACCCATCTGCTAAAAATCCTGATTTCTGCTGCAGACAGAGCAGTATGACTGGGATAGAGCTCTTAATGAAAAAGCCAGCACACTGGTTCCTATCACCTTCCTGCTCCCCCACAGAACGGCTGCAATCGCAACTCTACCTCATCCTTCTGCTGCTGAGAGACACCCTTGATTTGCCTGGGAAGTGGGGAATAGGGCAATGTAAGTACAACTACTCCATTATTTCTTGTTTATTCTAAAAGGACCAATAAAGGGATAAACACAAATCTTGGCTGAAATAACTGTGAGGAAAAATGGTTGAGGATTTTTTTTGACATTTGGTTACCTACGGGAAGTCTTCAGAGAGACTAAAACGTACTCCTCAGCTAGAAGAAAAACTGCTCAAAATTTCCTTTAACTGACAAGCAACATTTGAGAAATTAATCAAACTGCAACAAGTTTCATTTTGCTACACATCCAGCTCCAAATCAAATATTACAGGAGCACTGAAAATCTCAAGAAAATGCCCCATGAGGCATGGAAAACAATTAGCAGGCAAAAAAGAAGAAGTATTCAGCACACCCCTCACCCTAGAAGTCCAAGCCAATTACAGTAGAAGTAGTCAGTGATTCAGCACAAAGGTTCCTTGGCAGACTAGTGAGGAAAAGGCAAGACTCCAGCTGGGTCACTCAGAGAAAAAAAATGCAATAGTGCATCATAAGGGCAGGATTGGAGTTTGCAGCCCTTAAAAAGGGGGACATTTAATTTAGTTCATGTCATTCCTAAAAGGACCTTCTTTGTTTATATTTGCATCTCAAACCCCAAATCCTAAATTTTCCACTCCAAGTGGTTTGCCATAGGGTCACTCAGTTCTGCAACCATCCGGGGGCCTTCCCTAGCTCCACTCCATGAATGACGCATTTCTGGATGCTGATATTTCGGGGAAGGGCAAAGTAAAAAAAATTTCTGCATCAGAGATTCTGTCATCAGTTTTCCTCAAAGAGAGAGTAAGGTCAAAGAGAGGGACTTCAAGTAATTGCTCTGGGTAGCATGTTGGAGGAGTCCTTAACTTCAGTGATGAAATAATCAGAAAAGGAATTTTAGGGGTTGTTTGGGGTTTGTTTTTCTTTTTGTTTTCTGACAGGGGAGCCAAAACGTTGGTCACTGTCAGAGATGAGACAGGCCTTCTATCTGCCCCAGGCTGATCACTTTGCAGTTCTTCAGTATGCATGAACCATCCTTAAAATTAACCTAGGGAGAGCTAGAGGTTAGGGGAAGAGAAGATAGCAGAGAAAGTACAGAGCTATGGAAGCAAAAAAAACCAAATAGCTGAATGGTTAAAGCAGAAAGTAATAGAGAAAGTAGGAGGACCAGAGAAGAGTTTGATGTTAGAAGTGATGAAAAGGTAACTGAGATACTTATCAAGGAGATTCAGAAGAAATGCTGCTGGAGCGAGAAGATGGCAGATATGAAACAGAGTCATCACTTGCAGCTGAGGAAGTTCATACAATCACAAGAATGTTTCAGAATGTGCTCGGCCAACTGTGGCTGACTGTGAATAATGAAGTTAGGAAGAGGGGTGAAAGAACTGAGCTAAGGGACAGTGTGGTAGGAGCCAACAGCTGATTCGACAAAAGGCAGCAAAAAGAAAAAAAAAGCTAATTTAAACAGATTGCATCTGAAAAAAGTCAACTGAGCAGTCTTGAACTTCACTGATGGACACCACGATAAAGAAGGGGAAAGCAACTTCAAGATAGATTCTCAACTTCCTCTGCAATCAAAAGTTTATGTCCAAGAAGAACAGCTTTTAGCAATGAATTTCTCTTAAAGATAAATCTGCAGACAGTAAAAAAAAAAAATATCCTTTAGGAATGTTTAAAAAGCATACGTATGTAGGATCTTACTTGTTTAAAAATAAAAACATAAAAGAAAAGCTTTTGCTCTCTTTAAAAACAAACGAACAAAGAAAAAACAACTTCATGTCTTCTAATCTTTTTCATTACAGCACAGCCACAACATACGACAATACAAATGCTAAATGCTGTTCATGCAAAACTGTTGTCCTTGCAGTGATACCAATGGTATCAGAAGTGTGAGGTTCATAAATTTTACAGTACAGCTGGAAGAGTATGTACATGTGTTACTGTTCCACAGAGCTCATATAAAACATTTAGAAAACAATCATTTTAAGGTGATACTGTCAATTTTTAAATAGCACTGGATACATTTTTTTTTTCCCATTGTATTGTTTCAGATAGCACCTGGCAATACCATAATTGAAAGAGAACAAGGAATTTATTTCCTACTGCTCCAGCACAGACTGCCTTCAGAAAACAGGCTTTGCAAGAGCTTTCAGGTGAGGTTGTGGAATGTCAGTCCTTGGAGTTTTTCAAGACTCAATAAGACAAAGTCCCAAGCAACCTTGTCAAAATTCAGCACTGAGATTGCTGTAACCAAAATGATTCTGGAATGCAGAATGTCCAACATAAACTATTTCAGCATTTCCCTCCTGACAGTCAACCTTAGCAAGAGGTCTCTAGTCAAACACTCCGTTCATAACTTGCTTAAGCAAATAAGATTAAAGAACCTGTGAAGGTAACCTTGGTATTTGAATAACTTGATCAGGGAGCGAGAGTGGGAAACTCAGTATCTGACACAAGGAAATGGGGTAAAAACAGACAAAAACTTGCAGGAGGAAACCACAAGTAGGCCTCATCAGTGTCATGCCTTCTGTATGACTCAGTATTGCTTTCCAATGAGGGATTTTAAACACGGTGCTACGTAAATTCAGTAAGATTGAGTTGTACCTGCAGTGCATGAGATGAACTGCCTGGGCTTCAAATGGACCTTTTCAACCAACCATTTCATAAAGCTCGCCCTGCTCTCATTATGGGAATGTGTGAAACATGGCTTAAGGTTTTCCAGGGTGTCAAGCAAAGATGATATTGTGACTCTTGGAAGGTTTATGGTCTGCAGTCCTCTCCCCTTCGCATGGGGGAAATCAGAGAGAGTGAAGCATTTGCTAACAACAGACTCTGTGGTTCTGGAGCCATTCCTGTCTCACCCTTCACTCTATGGTTGAGGCTTGCTCCACCAGGCTTGGCTTCAATCAGGCCTATAAGCAGTGTCTACAAATCAATACCTATTTAAGAACCTCACAACTGGCACGTAAAGATCACTTCTGAAAACCTCACGTGTTTTAAATGTACTAAATACTCGCAAACGTGAGAAATGGAAAAATGCAAACCATTAAAAAATTATATTTTTTCAGATTTTTGGTCTGCCTGTGGATTTATATTGCCCTTGCAATATGCCACAGGCATTAAGCATTCAATTGGAAGCAAATGAGAACAATACTCAGCCACCTCTTTCATAAAAACCCTTCAATCATTTGTAATGTTTTTTGACCAGCAAATAATAGAGCTGCTTCACTGAGCTATTTAAGTCATATTACTTACAGCTGGAGAAAAATGAGGAACAGTCATTTTCTAGGGAGGCCAAAAAATACGATACACTCATGCAAACTAAATTAGATTAGGATTATTTTTTTTTTTTTGCCATGGGTTTGAGAAGATAAAGGATAACCTTTTCAACTTTTACTTTGTCTGGCACCACATTTATATTTTCCAACGAAGGACCCTGAACACGGAACTTCACAAGTGTTAATAGGTTTCAGTCCTATCACCAATGTCCTGAGACTAAATACAGATGGAAGTACTGAAATATTGCTATAGTTGCAATATCCATGAGGACCTTCTTTAAAACAGCATTTGGTGACAATTTTATCTTAATCATGCGGTCTCAAATTATATTGCATATCATTACTGCAGCCACTGTGCAAAGGATTGTTAAGCAGACTCTTGAGAAAGCACCTTTGCAGTTTTATTTGTTTATTTTTTTAAGCAGAGTCTGGTGGGGAAGAAGGTAAATCTGCAGCTTTGCCATTTTCCCGGTCAGCCTCACTGCTGTTCTCTGGCATGTACTAAATACCTTTGGAGTTTCAGTGGCTGCAATAATGACAGTGTCCAGACCTGGAGCTAAGAGTAGACAAAGGTGCATTGCTAATGTTGGTATTGCACATACAGCTCTTCTCAGAGAGCACTGGGCAGTGAGATGTGTCAGCTACTATTGTCACTGCAATTACTACTGTCTTTCAAATCCTTCATTTTGACCTGACACTTCCCTTGGATGATAGCTGACTGCTGCACATCATGGCTCAGCACAACTTCCCCATGGGAAATGGAGCTCTGGCAATAAACAAACAATGCTACTCTCCAGTGATGGTCAATTCCTATGCTGCAATGCCAGCAAAATCATCACAAAGGAGTTTGGGAAAAGGAAGAAAAGTTAAATAAGGGAAGCGTAGTGGATCCATTGTATTCTGAACCTCCTGCCATTTTCCATCACTTTCTCATTAGAACATGGAACATTTCAAAGCATCTTCAGAGTACATAGTTACTTTGAGTTATTGCTATTGTTTTTAATCTAGACAGAGGCTTCGTTAAACCAAGAACTGCACAGACAGTTAGAAGAAAATGACCCTTGAAGAGCTTGCAGGCTGAATTTACACCACTGAACTGCTAAGAGTAGCAAAATAGAGCAAAAGCTATTAAAGGTGGAATAAATAGATAGAAAATGTTTGGGTTTTCAGCATAATCCAAAGTTTATGCTAAACTCCTTGGCTATGCTAAGCCTTCCATTGGCACCTCACTATTCTCAGACAGCTTTATGGGAGAGAGTTACAGAACATATTGGAAAACTACCCAGTAGGTAATAGACAGAGATCCAGCCCTTCTCTCCTGCACCTTTAAACTTCACTGGCAGAAGCAGCTATGGAGTTTTTCAATATGGAGTTTAGTAAGTAACTAACATAATCATAAGAAATCTGACCAAAGAGCTGTGACTATTTGCTGTATGCTGACTGGTATTATCTCAATGCTTCTTCATTCTCTTTATCAATTTATTTTCTCCTACATTATACTTAAGATTGCAAACTCCATGAGGAAGGGTCTACTTTTTTTATTCTATTTATTCTTCAGGAATAGCACATATGGGGATCTGACCTCCAACCATATATGTCATAATGAATAAATGAAGAACTTCACTACCACAACTAAGTTGTCCTATGAGGAGTGGCTGAGAGAGCTGAGGTTATTCAGCCTGGAGAAGAGGAGGCTCAAGGGAGACTTTATTGCTTTCTACAACTACTTGAAAGGAGGTTGTAGCTAGGTGGGGATTGGTTTCTTCTCCCAGGCATCCAGTGATAGAAGAACAAGAGGACACAGTCTCAAACTGTCCCAGGGCAGGTTTAGGCTGCATGTTAGGAAGAAGTTCTTCACAGAAGGAGAGATTGCCCATTGGAATGGGCTGCCCAGGGAGGTGGTGGAGTTGCCATCCCTGGAGGGTTTAAAAGAAGACTGCATGAGTCACTTAGTGCCATGGTTTAGTTAATTAGAAGGGTTAGGTGATGGGTTGGACTTGATGATCTGAGGTCTTTTCCAACCTGGTTAATTCTGTGATTCTGTGAATACAGATTTCTAAGTTGATTTTCTCACCAATTTATTTCAATATATTCTCTTATTAGGAATGTTTCATGTAACTGTATTTAAGAACAGTCAAAAGCTCTGAGAGGTTTAAGTAATGAGAATAAAACGTAGGAGGAAAAAAAACCCTAGCTGCACATTACAAGAAACATCCATCTTGCACCAACAGTAGATGGATCCTCTGTTCTGGGTCTTCTGCCTCTTAGGAACTTCTAGCAAATGAAAAGTGTAACATTAAGAAGTAATGTTTACCTCATTATATCTGAAAACTGAACATTAAGATGTTTATCCAATAGTATGAGGAGCCAAAAGTACAAATTAAAGTCCTTTCATTTAAAAAAGAGACCATCTTTCTCTGATGCATGCAAGAAAACACTCAGCTACAGTGAGCCTCAGAAATTCTGATCTCTGTATATGAACAATATTCCTAATACACATTATATATGCAACCTCGATTAATTCTTTGCCCAGTAACAATTTGGAGTATCAGGGGGAAATAATATCTCTCAGCTGTGGTGCTGGCTGTGGTTTTAGTTTGTTTTGCTTTTCCATTAGGAATCTGGTATTTGTGGCTGACATTTTTATTGCATTAATGGCAGGAAACAATATGAAAAGAATGCAGACAGAAGTGGAAAGCATTAAGAGAAACATTTAGACCCATTGCAAGGACATTCTAATTATGATGGTGAGTAATAGACATGTAGCGGAAAGGGCCAGGTTCAATAAATGTTCATGGAATGAGCTTCCCACTTTTAATTTGAGTTTCAAGCCTAAAAAGCTGAGAACTCACAAAATATTAATGAATGTTTCTTCTTTCTAGTGTTGTGCTGGATAAGGGCCCCTTCAGTTCTCCAAACTACAAAGTACAACAGCATGAGGCAAAAAAAAAAAACCCTAAGCTATAATGGAAGCTGTATCATCACGGAGCTTCATTGAATATTAAAGATTACCTAGGAGTAAGTCTCCAATTTAAGATGCCATTGGTTGTTTTCAGTTGTTTGTCTTTGAAAACACAGCTTGAGTTTCTGGCATTTGCAGCTAAAGGCTGAGGCACGAAGAAAATTTGGGGTCAATGTGTCATGCTCAATTTGTTATAAGATGCACAGTATATTCTGTACTAATTGCATTTACTCATCTCCATATTTACTTTCATTAAACTCAACAACAAAAACAACAAGACTCTTTAGTTACATTCAAAGATGCAACAGATTGGGCCATTTGCTGGGAAAGGGAGTACGTCAAAAATACTTATCACAGAATTTATGTACAGTTGGAGATACATCTAGCTTTGTCTTACTAAATGAGGACCAGACCTAACCACCAGTGAAGTTAACAGAAGACTTCCCCTTACACTTCAGCAGGCATTGGATTAAAGCATTGTTTTTTGGTGAGTCACAATTTGCTACAGCTGTCATTTTATCAGTGCTGCAGACTGTATTTGTGAATTTCAGTACAGGCTTTCTTTTAATTTTGAGATTGGAAAGTTTTCTGGTGGGCTAGGAAGGATGACTTTTGCAGCAACTGATGGATTAAAAAGTTCTTTTTTTTTTTTCCTGAAGATAACTGAATGTGAACTGTATTGATTTACATATAATGATCTCCACAGTTCAGCTACAAAGGATGGCACCTAAACTCTGTACCGTGACTGCAGCTGGGTCTTACAAACATTTTAACACGTGGGTAACTGTACCTATTGACCAGTTCCATAAGTTCAAGGGGACTACTCGCTTCAGTGGATACTGATGTGCATGGCAGTTTGCAAGATCAAAGCCCCACTATGAAACAGAAAGAAAACATCTCCTTGGAGGGAGCTACCAAACAGAAAATACACGAGGGGTAAGGAACAAAGAGATATTTCAAGTTGAGGTACTGCGCTGAGAATAGATGAGTCATGGAAAAGATGCTAAGTGATTCATTAATACCAGAAGCTTAGCCAATAAAGAATGCCCAAGTATGAAACTAATGACCCTGCTTTTACAATACTACCAAACTATTTGCTTTTGTAAACTTAACATAGGAATAATTTTCTCCCATTTTGAAAATTTATTGTGCAATTAGTAGTCACTTTAATAAACTGTATGCATGGCTGTGATAACGGTTGCTCAAAATACCGAGGACTTTACAGTTTTTGTTTGAAAAAAGAAAAACACTAGGAACTTCAAGTCCTGCCAATTTTTCCTCCCTGCCAAGTCCTATTAGCATAAATGAACGGTTTATTTTAAGAAATGCCTGATAAATTACTCTACACAATCAGTAATGAGGGTACTGTCAGCAAAGGAGAATCATTTCCAAAATTTACTTGGCACAAATGAGTGGCTGACTAGCTCACAATCATGTTACGTGGCCTGAGGCCCTGCTTTATTCCATAAATCTGCCTGACCTCTTCAAGGTGAACATTAGTGATTCTGCAGAAAAGGTAGCTGAGCAAACTTGTTCTGCTTGTGCATTTTGTCCTTTTTTAGAAAATTAATACATTCAAACTACCTATAGGACTATTCCTATAGCTTCATCTTTTTTGGCATACTGCATCCTACAATCATTCTTACAGCTCATATATTAAAATTATCCATCTTTTTTTCTATCACAAATGACAGGAAATAAAAAAAGAAAGCCAAGAAAGATATAATGTTTTAAGAAAGAAAGAGAGGCCACAAATGTCCATCCTGCTTCAATTAGTCTCTTGACTTGAGTGTGTTATCTAACAAACCAATTCTCTTTTCTTTTTAGAATATAGCTTCAAAAGTAAAGAGGAATCCCTTAGCACAGATTAGTGTGCCAATTAGCAGCTAAAGCCAATAATAATTTATCATCTCTTCTAAACATTCCCTGGTAAAAGTCCCTAAATACTTTACTCATCATTGCTATGGAATTCAGTGCAAGGGGAAAACCTTTCAAAGAAATAATTTAAGATTGTAAGATTTAACAAAAGGCCTAAGAAATCATTTCTGCTCCCCTCTCTCACCAATGCAAATTATTTCCAATTGTCATTCCTTTTCTCCTAAACTCAATTGTTAGTGCTTTGCCCAGCCTACTTTTACAAGTCCCAAATGACAGTTTTTCCAACACTCCCTTGAAGACTGCTTTTAAAAGTTTTATTAAAATTTTCAGAATCTTTCTAATAAGGTTAGTTTACTCTAAGCTGGGATACTAGATCTGAACCTTCTGTGTCCCCTAGTAGGATACAAAACCATCTAATATAATTTAATCTGCACATACCTTGTGTATCACATGCCAAGTTCTTCATGTCTAACCATATGTTAGGTATATGGTTAAACATTCATATCCAACTACAATGTCAAACACAATACAAGTGCACAGGCAGTCTATATAAAGTACAGACAAAGAGAAAAGGTCCCACAAGTCTTATGAAGTTTCATAGTAAAAGGATATGCACCAACTGCCTCTCAAGTGTTCTGCTGTGAAGCCTGCTCTGCTTGCCCATGCACAGCTGTGGTACAGTCAGTGAGATGCTGCTCTACTGTGGTTGAAGGGTTGGGACTGTTGAGCACACTGCCCTGAGCACTGTGCAGACTGACTCCTGGAGGGAAACTCATGCAGGTGCTGGTCAACAGATCCAGAAGTTCTCCATGCTGTATCCAAAGTAAATCCAGGGTGGAAGCAGACACCAGCACAAAACACAGAGGACTAGCAGTCATGGCACTTCAAAGCCTTTTTTCCAAAAAGAGATTCAGTCCTGAGATGATTGTGTGTGATGAAACCACTCTCTAGCAAGGTTTGCAAGTATGGCTTTCCTTTTCTGAGAGGGATTTTAGTCATGGTAAAGTTCTCACCTCAAGGCACACATGGGAGTTAAAACACAGCCTGACATTTCTGAGCAGCTTATCTCTGCATAAGCATAATGGAGCAAAACAGTAAGAAAAGACAGAAACTCTAAAATCTCTCAAGCTTTCTCACTTTTCCATATTAAGTTCATTCCAGGCAACTGCCTAATGAAATGTGTGTTATTTTTTTCTTTTTCCCAGAGTGGGGTTCTGAACATGAAACTTTATCTAACCTGCATGAAGCACACACCACATGTTTTCTGCCAGAAAGAGCACTGAGGACCAACAAAGCAAACCTGCCAGGTCAGACACCTCTCTGGAGGAAGGCTGGATCTCATCTCTTGGGCCCAGGATTTGACATCAGAAGGGAGAAACAAAATGTTTCCCACTTTTGGGAATATGTTCTTATGTTGCAAAGGTATGGGAGAAAAGCAGAAACAAATCTGAAGTGCCTCTAGGGACGATTTTTTATTTTCTTTATTTTTATGTGAGACTTGTTTAAACAGCTTACAGATATACTGGACAGGAACGGGGAGGAACATGTACTTCACACCAGTGTTGCATTCTCCTGCAGCTACAGCTCTGCAGTCACCAGTTCTGACCACAGAACACCTTCAGAACAGCCTGCAGGGCAGTTCTGCTGAAACTCAATGAACTGAGAGTGCAAGTTGATAGTGCCTTTGCCGTGGCCATAACATACTTCTGTTTTACTTTTTGTTCAACAAAACTATGACACTTTTTAAAAGATTGTGAGCTTCTGTTAGCATGAATACTACACTATCTTCTTTACTTTACTTCCCTTGGTATTGCTCATTTACTCTGCTTTTGATTTTGTTTTGATTCCTATCTTCTAATTTCTCTTTGCTACTAACTTAAGCCTTCACTTTGTGCTCTGGCTGCAAGTGGATTTTTGACAGTTGGGACAGATCTGTTCACCTACACAACAGTATCAAATAATTGACTTCTTTCACTGATTTTTACTAATGCATTGCATGGTCTATTGTTTCCCTTTTGCACTACAGATTTGGTTTAGCTGTGCTAAGATAAAAATCAGAGAGATTGTAGAGTGGAAGGGGATGAAATGCTGGAATATGTTAGCTGAATAATGCAAAGAAAGGGCGACTCACCTGCGCAGTTCTTGTTAACAAGCTCTTCACTTCTGTTGCTCTTTGAGCACTCAGATTAATGTGACCTTGAAATCTACCAACAGATATGTTCACTTTTCAGTCTGGTACTCCAGACCTTGCAAAATAGACTTCTGGATACGTCTTAACTTCTGTCACAGCCTTTGCTTGTATGTCCTCCAGCAAGCCTTAGAGCAGCTGCAGAGTAAGCTTGTCTGATCATCAGGACAGGATTCCTTCTATTTTTTTGGCTTTGTATTTTAACCATGGCCAATATTTCAATCTCCTGTTGTCAGTCAGAAGTATGAGCACCTCAGATTGCTCTTTCTTTGCTCCCTCTTAGGCGTACATGATTGGCCGACAAACAGCCCAGCTCATTTCACACAGTCCTTTATCTGAAGNGAACTGGACACAGTACTCAAGACAGCACTCAAGTAGATTTCAGGTTCCCTATAACACCCTCTAAGCTTTCTAGGATTGCTGTCCAGTCCTCTCCAAACAATATTCTATTTTGCATGTACAGCTCAGCCTGGACAGAGTAAACCTAAATAATTTCCTGTGGCAACTGCTCCTTCAGCCTGGCATGGTTGGCACAGAAGCTGATTTACTGCTTGCTCTTCAGAGGACTGCCTGAAGCTTGCAGTTTTCATTCTATAAAATCATTTCTTACATTGAACTGAACACGTCTTCCAGAATACAATATCTGCCACAGGCAGCAACTTTCCTGGGAAGCACCTTATTTTCATATCTTACTGATAAAGTTTTACAAAGAAACAAACCTAAGTACACATCCACAGCATTGCCCATGTTCCTTCTAGTGGATTTTGGGCAAACAAGCTAGTTGATTAGCAGTGCTAGTTCTAAAAAGTGAACTAAGGGAAATGCATTTCCAAAAGGACAGCCCTGTGTTTTCTTTTTATTTCCTGTCTTTAAGTAAATGTTCTGGGCTGCTGTTGCTGTTTAACTCCAGCCAGTAACCAAGCAGCACATCCACTCACTTCCATCATTATCCCTGGTGGGATGAGGAGGAGAATTCAAAAGAAGTAAAACTTGTGGGCTGAGATCACAGTTTAATAAATTACAATAACAATAATAATAATGCTAACAAGGAAGGTAACAATGAGAGAGAGAGAAATAAAACCCAAGAAAAGAGAAGTGATGCACAATGCTATTGCTCACCACCTGATGACTGATGCTTAGGCAGTCCCCAAGCAGTGATTCATCATCTTGGCCAACTCCCCCAGCTTATATACTGGGTATGACATCCTATGGTACAGAATATTCCTCTGACTAGTTCAGATCATTTGTCCTGGATATGCTCCCTCCCAGTTCACTGTGCACCTGCTCACTGGCAGAGCTTGGGAAACTGAAAAATCCTGAACTTGGAATGAGTACTACTTAGCAGCAACTAAAACATCACCATCACATTGTTGTCATACTAAATCCAAAGCACAGCACTGGTCCATCTATAAGGAAGAAAATTAGCTGTCTCAATCAAAACTAGGACAGTTGCTTTAGCACTGCTCCTAACCTCCTTCAGAACCAAAATAATGTTGCTTCCCTGCAGAGTCTTAGGAGCAGACCTTGCTTTCTAATTTTCCTTACTGCTTTAAAAACCTTTGTTTTTTTCTAGAAAAAAACAAAATCACCATAGATAAAAACAGTTTGGACTCCTTTCCATTCTGAGCACTTTCCTAACTGTGCTGACTTTTCCTGTGTCTTGTTGCCATCTTCCTAGATGCCAACTAACAGAGAACACAGTTTTTTTCTCAAGTTCTACATGTCTATGTTCAATCTCTTATTTTGCTTATTACATAGTGACACTGACTGTCTGTTTTGACAGATCATTAATTTTTAGTAGCTCTGTCACCAGCTTCAAGTCGCATGTCTGGGAAGCCCTCCCAGCTTCAATTCCCATTAGAATACCTCAGATGTTGGGCCCACAATAAAAGCATTCACACTAGGCAACTACCTTCCAAAAGGAGTTGTCAGTGTTGTGACACGACTCATGGACTCATTTACCACATGGCAAAACTCAGATTTTGCCTCACAAACAGTTAAACAGATAACAGATTATACAGTCTATTAGTAGTGATAAGCAGCAAGTTCTTTACAGCGATGGATTTAGTAGTTTGGCTAAGTGAAGATCTTCAGTTTATTCCTGATTTCCTTCAGCATTAATCAGGCCTCTGAATCATTCCCTGAAAGTTTCAATGGATTTAATTATGTCATTTTTTTGTAGAGTTATCAACTTTTTGTTACTACTCTTCCATTATGAACAAACCTGAGTTTTAGTCATCTCACTATATGGGGGCTTATTTCTGACATCCACTTGAGTTTTGTACATCTGGTTCCTTGAAAGCTTACATTTTCTGAAAATACTTAAGAAACACACAGTGACCATTCTCTCACCTCTATCATGCTCAGAAATTATGACCTTGCAGTATCTCTTGATTTTCAAGATTCTTCTCTACAGGCTGCATTTTCCCTTTGACTCTAAATACCTGCATCATGAATAGCTGACTTTAATCCTCCAGGTCAAAGCTGTCAGTAACCACCCTGGTAGGACCAGGCTACTGAAGACTTCACCACCCAACTCGAGTCAGCTGATTAAGACTTGATAGAATAGCTCTGAAAATGAATGGAATAGTTGGCAGACTTCTACATCCTTCTGTGCTGTAATCCCTGAATCTATGCAAGACAGCCAGATGACATTTTTTTTTTTTTAACTGTAATCTCTATATTCTCCATCTTTACTACCACTTTTTGTGTTTCCTGAGCTGCCACATGCTGGTCAGGAATTCTTGCTATGCTCTCTGCTTTTCATATGCTTTTCCAGGATCCAGATCATTGTCTTTCTGTCTTCTGATTTGTTTCTCATAGTATATAACCCACACCACAACACCTGCATTCCTGGTCAGTTCTGCTTCCCAATTTCCTTTAGTGCAGAACAAGTTCACAGGGTCAAGCTAACAACACTGTTTTGATCCTTTTCATTGACAAGTCAGCTGCCCTTGACACTTGAAGAAATTTCTCTGTTGAAAGAAACAGTTTCTCCTGCATGCTAGAATCATTTGTCCCATGTATGTTTCTGTCTCTCATTAAGCAATCTTTTATATCTCAAAAAATACACATGGATGCCAGAGTATGTGACTAAGGCAAGGCACCTATTGCCCCTTCTGTTTCTTGAGTTCAGATGCAAAGTCACATTGCTCCTAGGGTCACAGTATATCACATACTTTCATCAGCTGCTACAAAGGTTTAGCTATTCCTAGTACCAACAATATCTCGTTCGGTTCTCTTTTTCACCAGGAGTGGTAGTAGAACTGCCTTGTCATACTTTTGTCATCTTTAACCTCCCCAGTCAATACCTTACTCCATATCTGTACTGTTATGATTAAGGATTAAGTAAGGATTTTTTTGTATGGAAGTACAGCTTTCTGACTGAAGCTTTCTCGTGGCTGTTCACCACTTCATGGTTTCTCTCTTTAGAGTTCTGAAATTGTCTTTCAGCAATCCTTTAGTCTTGCTGTAAGTCTTGCCCAACTGATTGTATCACACTGGTTTTTCTCACCAAAAGGGGTAACAAATTGAAGATGTCCCACATTTGTAAAGTCCACTGGTACTCTATTCAGAGAATTACTTGCAGAGATCCTTCATTTATCATCAACATCCCAGCCACAAAGTGGCTTTGATGATTTCTCCAAATCTCTTGTTCCTCTTGAGGTCAGTGCTCCTCTCTGCCAGCTCTATGTCTTGCTCAGCAAGGATAAGTTTGAGAAGGCCAGAAAGTAGGAATCTAATGAATTTCACTACACTGGTAAGGTAACAAAAAACTGCATTACACCAATGCCACCTCACCACAACTGCTGTCACTATTCCACTGAGGCTACCTGTTCCCTCTTAACAATGCAATCATTCTTAAAATCATTTATTTTAAAACAGTTGCAGAGAAAAACATCCTAATACTTACACAAAGCACTGGAAGCTGAGCATAAGACAAGCTGCAGAAGAACATCTCTTCTGCAACAAGCCAGAGTTTGTGCCATTCAGGACCTTGAACACTGCAGCCAGAATCAAGGGGTGAAGCCAACGCACAATGTCACTAACTGTTGACAGCCCCTAGGACAAGCAGAATAAAAGGAGGGGTAAAAAAAATAATCCCCAAAAGATTGCTTTCTTTTGCAGCTATTTGTGCATGAGCTATTCTGCCTGCCCTGTAATTTCTATGACCTCCAAGCCTCCCTAGGATTATGAATACCTATTGTTGACTTAATTGGCAGAATAACCAGAAACATCTGCCAAACAAACTCAGCTTCTTAACCTCTGCTGGTCTTGGACACATTAGGACTGCAGGGGAAAGAATAATGCATTTTGTCTCTATGAAGAAGCCCAGACCAGATGCTTTCCTAGTTAGGGGAGACATTTCCAGTGTAGATCAGAGAACCAATATATGACAAAGGTTTCACAAAGGCTGTCTTGCTGTAAGGTGCCTGTCTTACATGGCCTGTGAAATACATGCATAATCCTAATGCTAGAATGGAAGGACAAGCTCAGACACAGGGCTGAGGGCTCTATCCAGGAAAGCAGTATCAGCCACATGCAAGACACAAGTGCAGGGACAGGCACACCCATGGTATGGCATAGGCTGAGACACATCCACATCCCCTGGGACCTTGGCAGGAGTTCATGGGGGTGGGAGGCATCCCTAAGACTCTAACAGAAGCAGACATTCATTGCTCACATGCTCTCCTTAAAACATTCATGGTTGTCCACCATGCGCTCCATTCTATGGAAATACAGTAGTGGGAGAGCTGGGCCTTCTCTCCAATGGATTATTGTTGTTCTGAGACTCTTCTGTTTTAGTAGGCTTGTCCAAGGAAAACAGCTCCAGCAATTCTAAAAATGAGTAAAAGGAGGAAAAAAAAACACCCTCTGTGGGGGAATGAGCAGGTACTGTTCACTTCCAAAAGACTGACAAGCATTTAGTTCAGGAACACATCCTGCTAGGAGAGGGGAAGGAGAGGGGAAGGAGAGGGGAAGGAGAGGGGAAGGAGAGGGGAAGGAGAGGGGAAGGAGAGGGGAAGGAGAGGGGAAGGAGAGGGGAAGGAGAGGGAATAGTTCAGTTGGAAGAGAGCTACAATCACCACCATTTGTGCTAGAGCTCACTGCCCTTGCATCCACCCAAGGAATATTTTCCATCAGTAACCTTAATTTGTCCCAGACATCACTAATGTGGGCACATGCTAACTATGCTTCGTATAGTAAAGGAGATCCTTTGGAACAGGACATGCTCCAAGTGCCATAAACACTGTCTTTTGGATTACAGGGAATTAATTAATTTTGTTGTGAAGGGATGTTAGCCTTACAGCTGTGTTGAGTTTCCTTTATTACATAGACTAACAGTGCTCTCAGTGAAGGGCTGGCTGAGCAGCAGGGCTCAAAGGACTGCAGTGAACAGGGCTACATCTGGCTGGTGAGCAGGTATCAGAGCTGTTCCTCAGGGATCGAGTGTAGGGCCAGTTCTGTTCAATCCTTGTATCACTCATGTGGAGGAAGGAGTTGAGTGCCTGGCTGGTATGTTTGCTGATGATACTAAACTGGGAGGGTGCTGGTGACTCTCTTGAGGGACAAGGAGGTTTGCAAAAAGATCTGGATATGTTGGAGCATTGGGTAGTCACTAGTGTCATCAGAAAGTGAACTCAACCAAATGCCAGATTCTGCATCTTGGAGAGAGTAAAGCCAGGCACAAGTCTAAATTGCGAGAGCAGCCCTGCAGGAAGGGCCCTGGGGGTGTTGGTTGACAGAAGGCTCAACAGGAATGAGCAGTGTGTGCCTTGGCAGCCAAGAGGACAAACCATTTCTAGGGACGCATCAAACACATCATAACCAGTTGGTCACAAGAGGAGATTACCACACTTCATTTAGTGCTGGTGCAGATCACCATGAGTGTGTGATTCTCAGCCTCACAATTAAAGAAGGATGTGAAGGTCCTTGAATGCATCCTGACAACACTAAAGCTGGTGAAGGGAAGCTTTGAACTAGACATGTGGAAATATCTCTTTACCAAGAGGGTGGGCAAACAGGCTGGAACAGGCTTTCTGGGAAGATTTCAATGCTCCATGCCTGTCAGTGTTTAAGAGACATTTAGACAACCTCCTTAATGCCATGCCTGAACTTAGTCGTCCCTGAAGTGGGATGACTGCAGTTGGGTGATTGTTTTAGGTCCTTTCTAGATGAACTAGTCTAGTCTACCTGCTCCTTTCCCTAACAGTACATGATGGAGGAATCTCCAATGTCATTTCTTCCCAGTTCTGCATTAGAAGGGCACAGAATGGACAGTCATGTCCCAGTCTAGGCATCAGTTGTGTTACCTTATGGGAAGGTTACATGTACTTTCTGATAGGGGAGAGCTGTGGATCATCTCAAGATAATTTGACCACCTGAACAAAATTTACAAGCAGCAAAAGCATGAACCATGGTTTTTAAGAGTGTTCTATGTTCATCCAGTGTAGGTGAGTTTCCACAGGATGGCAAAACCCCACATGTCTTATACTAGTAGTTGGGCTCATAAGATTGAGCCCTTGGTCCAAAGCAGGACAAGATTCTTCACTAAATAGCTGCAAATCTTTTGGAGGTGACCTGTTCATTTCTCTGTGAACTTCTTTTTCTCCTCGTATTTATTTTTAGTTGTGGGTGAGCTGTTTCCCTTGGACAAACACACCAAACCACAAGAGCCTGAGAACAACTGTACTGCATCAGACAGAAGATTCATCTGGACAACACTTGGTCTACTGAGTGGCCAACCATAAGTGCCCAAAGGAGAGCCTATGAGCATGGCAAGTCTGCTTCTGTCAGGGTCCTTGGGTGCTCATAGCTCTCAATGTCTAGGACCAGTCTTCCCTGGGATGTCTGTGCGTCCATCTCCTGCCAAGGGCTCAGGGTTTATGTCTCAGCTCAGTTTGGGGCCTCCAGTCCCTGCTTGAGCTATGTTGTAGGTGTGCCTGTCTCTGTCTCCTGGATGGGGCTGGACATGCACTGCAGAGTAGTGCTCTCCTGGATGGAGTACTCAGCCCCGTGTCAGAGATTGCTGTGCAGAACTCAGCATAACACAGCAGATGTTAGCTGTAAGGCTAACTAACACAATAGAATTAATGAATTCCTTTTAATCCTTTAAAAGATAGCATTTAAGGCACTTGAAGCACGTCCTGTTCCAAAGGATCTCTTTTAGTATATGAAACATAGTTAGCATGTGCCCACATCAGTGATGTCTGGGTCAAATTAAGGTTACTGATGGAAAATATTCCTTGAGTGGACATGAGGGCAATAAGCTCTAACATAATAGATCAGAATATAAAATACTTTAAAAACTAGAAATTTAAAACTTACCTACTTGTTTATGTAATATAAATATAAACAAATTTAAGCAACATATAGATGAAATAATGACCATACACTGGATACATGTTTTAAATCCACCTTTAAGGGATATGAAGCAGGAGTCTAGAGGAAAGGAAAACTAGCTGGATATATTTTTTCATTTTTGTCAAATAGATAGAATAGCATTAGAAAATACAATTTATGTCATACCCTGTACAGCAAGTGGTCACTCAAGTGTTAAGTACTCTAGTGAAGGTACATTGTCTTAATCATCTGCCTTTTTTCCTATTACATAGTTTTCTTATGGCTACATAGATGTAATTCATCCAACCACCAAGGTTTTTATGATAGGTTGGTTGTTAGCAGGAGAATGCCACTGCTAAATGAACTTTATATCCATTATCCCTTGAAGTTCAGAACAAAATGGATTTGTCTGCTAGCATGCCTCAGCCATTACATCCCACAGTTGCAGTATTTAGGAAAGACTGGAAATATGAGACCTGTGGAAGAAGCCAATGTCTAACCAACAGTCTTAAGTCTTTCAAAGGCTGTAAGAGTTGTACTCCAAATACATCGGCACCCAGAAAGATGTCCTGAATTAAGTATAATCACATTTTTGCTCAAATGAGAGTCTTTGGCCCATAGATACTGGAAGGTAAGTAGCTAAAAGCAGCTATGAAGTGGAAATCAGCTATTAATCCAACATGATGAGCAAACCAATACAGAGTTCTTCCTCCCCAAAGCAGTGATTCAAATTCTCTGGTCCCTGGGAGTAGGATTTCTTTCCAGTCATAAGATAGGAGATGGTAATGGTTACACTACTCAAATATAAAAGTAAATTTTGCACTACTAAAGACTCTTCAGGTAGAGGCATTAAGCACTAGAAGACAGAAATTTCCTAAATTATGATTAAGTTTTCAATCCTACCTCTTGACTTTTTAAAGCGCCTCTGCAAATGGATCTCCTTAATATCTCAGTGTAATTATCAGTCAGTGCACCACAAAGCGTACCATGAATTGGAATGCTTCAAATTATTTTACAGTGTATTTAAGTTGATTACTGATCATTACTTCTCACTAATTACAGTAAATTTAGACAAATTAAATTACAAAGCTCCTGAAAATAGAACTCAAGTCTTCAAAACCGAGCAGAGCACTTTTACTGAGGACACGCTTTACTGTAAATAAGACAGCGTTTGTTTAATTCATTCTTCTTGAGTTTAAAAATCATGCACAATCTCCTAAGGCATTCTATGGATGTACCCAATATTTGAGATATTCATTGTTTACAAATAAATAATGATCTCCGACCCCACCCCAGTCTGATATAACAGACAAATATAATTACACATAAAGACTTAAACCGAAATCATAGAATCATAGAATGGTAAGGTTGGAAGGAGACCTCAAGGATCATCTAGTTCCTACCCCCTGCCACAGGCAGGGACACCTCCCACAGGCAGGGACACCTCCAACTAGCACAGGTCACTCAAGGCCTCGTCCAACTTGGCCTTGAACACCTCCAGGGAGGGAGCAGCCACACCCTCCCTGGGCAACCTGTTCCAGTGCCTCACCACCCTCGCTGGAAAGAACTTCCTCCTAATATCTAGTCTAAATCTTCCCTCTGCCAGTTTAAACCCATTTCCCCTTGTTCTGTCATTGCAAGATCTTATAAATAGTCCCTCCCCAGCCTTCCTGTATATTCAGAATTTACTGATTCTGGCACCTGATATAATACTAGTTTCCAAAAATAAGATCAGAGGATCACAGAATCGTGTGGGTTGGAAGGGACCTCCAAGGTCATCTAGTTCAACCCTCTCTGCATAAGCATTGACAGTGAAGATTGTTTTGACCCAGGTGCAGGATGCTGCACTTACTCTTCTTGAATCAAGGCAAGATCTTAGTTTCTAAATACGATCAGTGAAGCATTTTGATTCACTTCTGGGTACACCCAGGGAAATGAATACCAATCTTTGAAAATACTTTAAGACTGGAAGTAATGCTACACCTCACAACTGACTGCAATCATCATTAAAATCCAACCAATCAAAAAAAAAAAAAACACCCCAAGATCTGAAGACAGGTCTCTGAGCAACAAACTGCCTAGTGGTGAGAACAATCCCATGCACAAATATAAGCTGGGCAAGGAGTGGTTTGAGAGCAGTCTCAAGGATAAGGACTTGGGGTGTCAGCTGATGAAAATACTCAACATGAGCCAGCAGTGTGCACTTGCAGCCCAGAAGACCAGCCATGTCCAGAGCTGCATCAAAAGAAGTGTGACCAGCAGGACAAGAGAGTTGATTCTCCTCCTGTACTCTGCTCTCATGAGATCCCCACCAGGAGTACTGTGCCCATTTCTGGTGTCCCTGGAATTAGAAGGGCATTGAACTATTGGAATAGGTTCAGAGGCGGCCACAAAGATAATCGGAGGGCTTGAGCACCTATCCTATGGGGACAGGCTGAGAGAGCTGGGACTGTTCAGCCTGGAGAAAAGAAGGTTTTGAGGAGACCTTACAAAAGCTTTTCAGTACCTGAAGAGGGCCAACAAGAAAGCCAAGAAGGGACTTCTTACAAGGAATTCAAGTTACAGGATGACAAGGAAAGGATTGAAGCCTGAGTAGGATAGATTTAGAGTGGAGATTAGGAAGAAATTCTTTACAGTGAAGGTGGTGAGACATTGGAACAGGTTGCCCTGGGAAGTTATGAATGACCTCTCCCTGGAAGTGTTCGAGGCCAGGTTGGATGAGGCCTTGAGTGATGTGATCTAGTGGAAGGTGTTCCTGCACATGGCAGGAGAGTTGGAACTACATTGTCTTTAAGGTCCCTTCAAACCTTAATCATTCTATGAACCTATGAGACTCTAAAATTAGTAAAAATGGTATTGCTTGAGTTCTTACACTTAACTGGAAGGAGGGTTCCAAGGTATCTCCACAGTAGCCAGCATTTTGAAAGATTTAGGTCAGAATAATGAATCTTAAGAGGTGAATGTTTACATCCAGTGGTTTTAACTGTACAGTCACATTTTACAGAAGTACTTGAAGGATAGGTTAAAATGGTATCTTGTGAGCTCTCTTATCTCAATTTTTTGGCTGAAGAAGTGAGAAATATAACTTTGTGGGCTAAGGGCCTTGCACAGAGTCAGGCAGGAGGTTCGTGACGCACTAAACAACTGCTAAGTTTTCTTGTTGATATGCAGTACGCAGACTGCAATAATTAAAAAAAAAATTTAAAAAAAAAGACAGACATGAAAGAAATACTGTTGCTCTATAAAACTAGAATCATAGCATGGTTGTTTTAACAAGTTGATCAGGCATTTAAAGAATGAGGCAGATACCTGCTGAAATTTGCATTTCTTGAGGACACCTGAATAAGATAAACTGCAGTCAAACACAGGTGGAAGGACCAAATCAGTGACATTCTATGGCCAATGCAGTAAGAAGTCAAGCTGTTGACCACAACATTGTTCAGTCTAGCTTCACAGCAAAGAGTTCCAGTTCAATCATTCTCAGCCATTCTTTCCATTCACAGGAAGGTAGGGCTTGGGTCAAGCCAACACGACAGAAACACAAATGAGGATTAGTATACTGAGTATCCTAGGGACTAAGTAAAATTGTCTAAATGTTTAAAACATACTTGTACATTTAATGAAACCAAACTTTTTTTAGCTGACAGTATATTCCTTTTCTTATCCAATAATTATTAAAGATCATAAAGATATACTTACAATTTATGGGTGTTGAAGTAATTTGGCTGTTTTACAACGCACCCGAGGCATGCAGATATATCTTTACAATCACACACCCTGCACTGTGTGAGCACCTGGCTCTGCTTGTTACAGAGGGAGGGTTAAGAAAGCACTTTTTACATTACTGTGACTTATAAAGAAAAAGGTGAGAAATGCATTGAAACATAACAAACAAACAAACAATAAGTTTCAACAAGCCTGAATTCAAATACTGTTGCTGTTGGTGGGAAGCTAATGAATTTATTTGGCCATTCAGTTAATACTTCAACTTTTTTATTTATCTCTATATAACAGCAAGGTGATAGTGCTCAGTTTCTCTAAGAAACTCTCTCTGAAGGAAATTCTAGTATATCTTAGGAAACATGAGGAAAATACAAAGAAAATATTCTCCAGTAGATAGAAGTATAACTATTAATCAACATTCAGCAAAACTTCAACCACCGTTTCTTTTACTTGATTGATCATGTACAAAGTAGGAAAATGACCCCACTTGTCCATTGAAAAAAAAATTCCCCTTCTGATGTGGCAGTGGCAGATCCAGACACAAAACAGGTGATGCAAGAAAAACTCTTTTAAGTTATGGCAAACAAAGCAAAGACAGAAAAGCTTGGGGTCTGTTGAGAGGACAGTCCAGCTCAGACACCCTGCACAACAGCCCTGGAGAGCCCCTGCCTGAGTAAACAAACAGTGCTGCTGGTCCCACTTGATACTGTTACTCGGTTACTCTGAGCCCGATGGAAAAAACTTCAAGTATTTCTTCATTTTGCCAAACAACTGGAGGCCCAGAACTATGTAAGAGACAGTTGGCTTTTCCTCCTTAAAATATTAACTTAAAAAGTACCAACTGTGGAACTAAAACCATTCCGGGAAGTATAGAGTGTTTTAAAATATGCAGTAGAGAAATGTTCTGAAAATATCTGAGAGAGAAGCAAAAATATGAAAAGGTTTGTTGCTTACATTTTAAAGGAATCTTAAAGGATTCCAAGTTAAAGTATCATTCATTAAAAACATAGCCTAGCCTTTTCGACATAATCCTGAAGCTTACAACATAGTCCTTGCCATTCCCACCATCTCTTTTCTGCTTTTGCAATCAGTATGAATATATTGTTTATATATTTATTAAGATTATTTTTTTTTTTAAAGTATTTTGAGGATAGCTAAGTGAGCTGTCATATATCATTTCTGCTGAGTTCCTGTAATGGTCCTGAATTCCTCAAAATTGAAATCAGCTCTGTGAATGTAAAAGACATAAACAGTCAGCCCTGATGACTAAAAAAGGCGAATGAGGTAACGGTAATGCTGGTGAAGCTGTTTGTCTCCAATGTACCATAAATAGTGAAGTGAAATTAAAATTTTTCAATCAACATCAGTTATGCACATGCATGCACGCACACACACACGCATATGAAAAAGCAGCCTGATGAGAAGCAGACAGGATCAGAAGTTCAAGCAGAGGTTCTCGTGAAAGAAGAAAAAAAAGAGAAGAAAAGTTGGGATTTCTTTATGTTGTTTTTGTTGTTGTTCTTATATTGTGGGATCTTCTAGCTGCAGGAAACGATGGATTGGAGTACAACTTCCTTAATTTCCTGCCAACTTCTCCCATGCAGAAGTCACTTTTCTCTGGCATATATCTAGCCCTACTGAAGCTTCTCCCATTACACTTAGATTAAATGATCAAAAAAGTGAAAGCACATATCACTAACAGCTCCCTGTATTGAAATGTATACATTGATGTATACACATAGATGCTCCACTGGTATTTCCATAACTTGTCTTCCTCTTACATGGAGAAAAGAAGTAAAAATACATCCCAAATAAATAGAAATACATATTTAAAACAGTAAAGGTTTTTCCAAGCATTTCCTTTCCCTAGAAATGAAAGTATTTTTCAACTATTAACTAAGATCTGACAAACTGCAAAGAGCAAGTAAGGTGAGACACAGGGAGTGATTTGTCCAAGGATAAGGAAGAAATCTGTGGCACAGTAAGGAAATCCTATTAGATTTCTTGCCTCTTTGTCTTGTTTCTTAAAACCATTCTAAGAGATTGATGGCAATTAGTCTCCATGGAACCACAACACCATTTAATGGATCATACAACAGGAAAAGCCTATCTCTGGAAAAGAAAAAACAAACTCTTTCCTGTTTCAGTAGTATATTTGTAACACACAGTGACAAGAGAAGACCGGAAAAGGAGACATTTCTCCTGAGTGGGTTGATTAATTAACATAGATCACCTGAATTCAGTCCAAGAAATCCATGCCAAGGAGGAATCCTGCACTGCCTTTACTAACTGACCTTCGACCGGTCCCACAAGCACAGTATCTCAAGAGCACAGAAGGAAATCTCCAAGTCAGGTATGAAATTGACCTTTTTGAGCAATAAAGACATCCTTGCTGCAGATCTTGGGCCAAAGGACAGAAATAGTTGTTATCAGCTCAGGAAATGGGGATGAGGAGAATTTAAAATACAAACATTATCAAAACTAAGAATAGTTGTTTTGTCTGGAAGAGGTGTTTTACATGATTTCTACAGTTATATTGCTTCCTGTTTGATGAGAGATGGTTTCAAAGTGCAGGCTTATATCCAAATCCCCAATTTGCTAAGGCTTAGAATGGGTCAGAAATGAGTTTTATGTCACAGAGGTTCCAGCTTGCTAATAAATTTTACAAAGGCTGGGTTGTTAGAAACAGTTGAATGCATTGTGCTTCTTTCTTAAAAATATAATAATCAAATTACAAACACTCTTCACTATAAAACACACCTGACTGTTTTTACAAGTCAACACTAGACCCTAGATAATGCAGAAGTTGGGAATATTAGTATCCAAGTTTCTTAAACCTGATAAAATAGGTGAGAATGGAAAAGGTTTGAGCAGAAAGAAGATAAGAAAGAGATATTGAAACATAAGGTCTGTATCTCTCCTACTATCAATATGCCTTCTGAAAAGAAAAATTAATAGAAATATGTTTTTCATAAAGCAACTTCTCCTACTCCAGTCCCACCAGCTTTATGATGTGCTTATCAGCACATACAGGCTGGGATATATAAAAAAAGGCAAGGGGGGAAGCACTGACTAGGTGCAGAACCAAACATAATAACCGTATCAAAAGATATGTAAGTGAAGGAGGAGTGTGAATCACCAAGTCTAATGTTAAAACTGTAGCCTGCAATAAAGTCAACATCAAAGTCCCTCAGAATTGCAAGGTGCAAGACCTTCAAGTGAGGATTCATGTACAGATTTGAACTCACTCTCAAAATGGGGATATGCCTGGAGAAGGAGTACTCTAAACCAAGGTGCACAGAGGTCAGCTGTGATACCCAGAGCTGAAAACTGCTAGTGTGCCTTCACTTGCTAAGTGTATGCCACTGCATGCACAACTGCATTTGGCAGCAGAACTCTGATGTCTGTCAAGAGCCTCAACTATGATGTCCAGCTCATTTACTAAGAGACAAAATCTAGCTTACATGGTTAAAACGTAGCAGTCACTCATTTTTATTTTGGGATCAGAGTCTCTTTCTTTCCAGTCTCTTTAGGGAAGGTCATTTTTAGCCTATTCAGTTTCAACATTCCCATTAGTATCTTAATTTTGCTAAATAATCAACCCTGAGCCAGGAACTGAGA
Source organism: Ramphastos sulfuratus (assembly GCA_013399055.1). Lineage (NCBI taxonomy): Eukaryota > Metazoa > Chordata > Aves > Piciformes > Ramphastidae > Ramphastos > Ramphastos sulfuratus. The sequence continues at coordinate 17,467 of WBNM01033082.1, read as the reverse complement.
GGTCAGTAAAGTTGCTCTCTACTAGACACAATATTGTAGAATGGAATCACATTGAAAAGAAGTTATTGCAATTTTAAACAGTCACTGAGAAGCAGTTCATCTACTGGAGCTCTTCTCTAAACACTCCTCCCTGCTCTCTTCAGACATATCACTGATCAGGACAATTCCAGGCTCCTTCCATTACCTGTCACTAACAGTGGCCAAAGTCACTTACACACTTCAATTATGGGCTGAGTAATGCAATGTCTTTCTAGTGGTATCAATAGGTCCATTCTGCTCACACTGAATAAGCGTCCTTCACCCTTCCCTCCCCTGTCTCTCCCCTGCTTATCCTCCCATGCCAGTAAAGGAAGGAATTCTGCTTTTCCTGCTCAAATATCCAATAATCATTTCAGCCATCTGCTTCAATACAAGAAACTCTTCATAGAAGCCAATCTAAATGGCAAACCATTAGAGATTAGGATGATTTATTTTAGTTTAGTGCAGTGTCACTGGTTTAATAAAATAAAAAATAACTAAGGATTTGGGAAGTACTATGGCTTACCTATGTAAAAACTCACTCTCTTGCCAATACATTCTATCACTGCTGACAGACATTAGAACATTCCTTTCATCTCCTTCCTCTTCTTGCAGTTTAACCTATCCCCTTAAGGAATATCTTCTTTCCCTAAGATAGATTATACACTGTATGCAACATGAAAACCTTACACGCTTTCTCTACCATCTGCAAGGCTTTTCTGCCCACTTCTTTAAAAATAATTAAACCAAACCCCTTATTAGTCTTTTCATTTTGGATAAATAAACCAGGATTATGTTTTTGTTAGAAACTAAAACAAAAGGATTACTATTTCCAGATATGTGAATCTAAATAGAGAAGCATTTTTCAATACAATCGACCAAGCATCCAAGCCTAGTGGGACCAAATGTGGAACACAAACTGTGATAAAGAGCAAATACAAAGCATATACATACACTCACAAAAAACAACCCCCTCTACTCCTGCAGCAAACATGATCTAATGTGGGATTGATTTCTTTCAAATAATTCTTTCTGCATCCCAGCGTGATTCCAGGATGTGCAAATTAAGATAAATTTTATGGGTCAAATTCTTCTTACATGTGCTCAAGTAAAGTGAAATTGATGCTGCATCAGAGGGTGAAATTTTGCACACAAAATCACAATGGAGGGAGAAGATGTTATAAAAAATAGAAGCATCATGGTGCTTTGAATAAGGAAATAATTCTTAGTGTGGCTTGGGAGAGAGAAAAGCATAGGGAAGCAAAAAAGTTGACCCAATAGCTAGCAGGTTATAGACAAGGCTCAGCTGTCAAACCAGCAAACTACAAGGATCTGAATAAGAATGTTCATAATGGCTCTGGATGAACCTAACCCCATCCCATAGCTAACTCTAATGGAAATAAAGTTACATCAGCTTCAAGTTCTGAGCCACTTAGATCTCAAAACAGGAGACACTAGTTTATTACATCTCTGTTGTTTGAAAACCAAAATTCCTGTTTGAGATTGCATTATTACAGAGCTTCATGTCTTATTAAACGGAACAATGGGATGAAACCTTCAGTACAAACTTGCATCCTTTTTCTCTTTTTTTTTTTTCCAAGAGAAATGTCTCAAAAAGAAGGCCACATAACTTGCAAAATAAATCAAAACCAGATTCAGATATTCATGTAGACGATTTAGCAGCAATATTTCTAGCAGTGGGAGTTTGCAAATATTATCAAATCCATGTTCATGCTTTATGACAACTGCCCGATGAAAACCAGAAGCTATTTTGACACACATTTTAACCCATTTTTCTGCTACTGGAATGAGCATGAGCACAAATGTCTTCCTGGTTAAATTTTTGTCCATTTGAGTGAAACGTGAAGATGTGTCATGTCCTCAGCTGTGTTCCAGAACTACTCAGGATGTCATGTAGCATTTAATTTCAAGCTCCATTTAGAGAAAAGAATTAAACATCTAACCTGGAACAGCTATCCTCCCAGCTGTTGGATGATTCATTTCCATCACAAGTCCATTGTGCAGCACCTAGAAACAAAAGAGAACCCAAACATATACGTAATAATAATAAAAAAAAAAAAAAATCACTTCCTGACTCCAAGAGAGGAAAAAAAAAATAAAAAAAAAATTCCATGCTCTTCCACAGAAAACCTGAAAATATAGGAGAGCTACAACTGCTTAACTGGTAAAATGAAAGCCCTGATATTGAACACTCTTTATGCATCTAAGTAAATGCTTCAGTTACACGTTTAACATAATCTTGAAACCCTAATACCCAACATTAAACACAAGAAACTGAGCTGCAAGCATGTCCTGCTTTCAACCACCAGCACACAACTGGTACCAGCATGGAACAAGAATTAAAGCCTCCACTTTCACTTTTAATCTGCTATTTGTATGAAGACCTATATGTAATTTATGCTCTCTAGTTGTTGGAGTTTGTTTCTTTTTTTTTCAATTACTCAGTCAGTTGAGGTTGCAATGGATCACACTGAAGAGCTGCCTTAGCAGCTTTCACAAACAGGAATACACCACTGTTGTGTCTGTTCTTTCAAATGAGTATGGCATGCTTCAGCCACATGTAGCTCTATATTGAATGAATATTCACCACTATTTCCCATTCCTTGTTATTAACCACAACCAGAAAACCAGGTATGGCACCAAAATTCTCAAGTAACAGAGAAAATTAAATTCATAATAACAAACTCTCTGCTCTACCATTATTAGTAGAATTCTGCATCCAAAGTCACTAAGTAAACTTTGGATATCATTTCCATACCTATTGTACAGCCATCCCTCTAACACTTAATCACCTAAACAGAATTCTTAAACATTATTTATTTTGTTATTGAGGTATCCTCTACAAACAAAAAGTCTCCCATGAACCATTTATTTTTATATCCACTGTATCCATTATATCCACTTTATATATCCATATACCCATTTTATATCCACTCTATCCATTAGACCAGGGTTGAGGCCCCTTCCCTGGAGATATTCAAGGTGAGGCTCGACAGGGCTCTGAGCAACCTGGTCTGGTTGAGGATGTCCCTGCTGACTGCAGGGAAGAGTTGGACTAGATGGCCTTTGGAGGTCCCTTCCAGCCCAGCCCATTCTATGATTCTACCAAATCTAGAGTGCCTTGCTAAATGTATCACCTGTAGAAAATGAAAGACAGACTGTTAAGCAGCCATGTAATCCATCTACCTATTCACCTTGCACCACGAACATCACCAGTAACCTTGACTATTAATGACAACTGTGGGTCTAATTATTCTTGAAAACGTTCAGTTACAGAGATGACCATTTTCTTGTGTAGTCTGCACTATACTCTCTATTTTTAATCACAGTGTTGTTGTTCTTTTTTTCCCCCTCTTAATGTATAATCTAAATACTTTTGCTGTGTATCTTTGGGTTTGTATTTTTCCCAACTGGACACAGCAAAACAACTGCTAGCATCTTTATAACCTGTTTTTTTTTTTTAATGTTCTGGAAGATTGTAATCACATCCTCCCTCAGTCTGCTCTTTTCTAGACTAAACAAAACTAATTCCTTTAACCATTCTTTCCAGGTCAAATTTGGTGAACCTTTTATCTGTGTAGAATAGCATGCTTAAAAACCTCCCATTCTTGAACAGGTGGTGTCAAAAGGTCAGGTCAGCTTTCTTTTAGCTGACATTTAGAAATCCAGATATTTCTGATAATAGATGCTGGTGGAAGAATGTCTGTTCACTGGTCTAATTGTTTGGAGCTGTACCAAATCATTAGTTCTATTTCTCTTTGGGAAGGTTAATGCCAATTTTGGTAGACATTCAAGTGAGACATTCAGAATTTTTTTTTTTTCCCCCAAATGACAGGATTGGAAAATATAATTGCTTGGTTTAACTCATATTTAGAATCTTTCCAGTTATGCCTTTAATCAAAAAGTATTGAAAGTTTGTCCTTCTTTCTCCATAACATACTTTTCACATTTACTTTATTATTTCTGAAAAGACTACAAGAAAACATGCTTATTGGAACTTGAAAGTAACAGTACTCTCAGGTGCACAAGCATGTCTCTAGATGGTGTAAATAAGAGGCTTCAAGCATATGAGAAGAGGCTGAAAGAGCTGGGGTTGTGCAGCCTGGAGAAGAGGAGGCTCAGGGGAGACCTTATCACTGTCTAAAACTACCAGAAAGGAGGTTGTAGCGAGGTGGAGGTTGGTCTCTTCTGCCAGGCAACCATTGACAGAATGAGGGGGTACATTCTCAAGCTGCACCAGGGGAGGTTTAGACTGGATGTTAGCAAAAAATTCCTCGCATAAAGAGTGATCTGCCATTGGAACAGGCTGCCCAGGGAGGTGGTGGAGTCACCATCCCTGGAAGTGTTTAAAAAGAGACTGCATATGGCACTTGGTGCCATGGCTTAGTTGATTAGGTGATGTTGGGTGACAGGTTGCACTTGCTGATCTCAAAGGTCTTTTCCAACCTGATTAATTCTGTGATTCTGTGAAAGGCTTTACCTAAAATTGGCACCATCTGATTAAAGAAAAACACACATATCTCTAGCAGCTACCCAGAGCTACCCAAAATCCATGTGTTTTGGGCCTCCAAATTCTTATTCTGATAAAGCAAACATATTACTTTTAAAACAGTTCATTTTTTTAGGCTCAGATTTCAATTCTCTTTTCTTTCCAGAACAAGCCAAGACAAACCTGCAGCACTTTTGAAGATCACCAGTCTCAATTCTACTCCCTTTCAAAAGTATTCTTTAAGACAAAGGCAAGCTTCTTTTCCACTTTCATGGTAAGTTTGGTGCTGATTTTCCCTTTTGGATACATTAATTTCTCAATGACAGCAATTGTCACTACTCTTATTTTCTAAGCCTCTATTGGTGTACTCAGTTTCATCTTTTGAAGAAAACAAACCTTAAGTAATGAATCTGGCCAAACACTGGGTTTATTTCCCACATCAGCAACATTATTTAGAAGAACTGTATAATTTCCTGTTTCATGTGTTGCTCTATTAGGATTCCAAACAAGAAACTGAAAAAAACCCCAAACTTCACTGCCTCACTTTCATGCACATCTGGTTGTATACATATTTTGTATCTTGTTTTCCTTTCCCTATACCTATTTGTAACTCCCCTACCTTAAATACCTTTTATTTGTTAAAGTTTTTTCTTTTAACTTCCAAATTATAGTAAGACTGTTCTTTGAGTGTTTTTACCCCTTCTCTCTCCTCCTTTCTTTCTTCCTTTCCAAAAGGAGTGGGAGAAGAGAAGGCATCCTACTATCATTGTATTGGTTTCTGTTAGATATATTTTGAGTCCCCTGGGAAGCTAAACTCAAACCAGTACAACATTCTAAAAATGAAGGAAATAAATAAGATTACTGCATCCTAGCATTTGGGACAAACAATGTTCAAGTCTGTTATCACTGAATATCAGGAAAGACTGAAGGCAAAGTAAAACACAGAACTTGAAGGCTTTCTGCTGCTGTGTACTGCTCAAATGGTCATGATCCTTCTGATGCAGCATTCCTCTATCCTCGCTCTATCCTATACCCCTCAGCTCAGCACAAGGAAGTGATGAATCCGGAGGACCATGTAGATAACAACCTTCAGTAAATTATATTACCTGTTACCATTTGAGATTCTGAGAATAAAAAAAGTAATGTTTGAGGGGCATTTTACACTGTTTCTAATGAGATGATTGTAAGGGAATCAGAAACACAGCCTTCTGTCTCTCAGCAGTAGTTTCTTCAGGCAATTTCACTTCAATTACAGTCATCATATAAAGATGCAACCTCTCTTGTCTATCTACTGGTTAATGAAAAGAAACCATGATGTCATCATTGCACAACCTAAAATAGTGAAACTAACCTCTATATTCTACTGAATGCAATAGAAAGAGTTGCTCTGATTTGTGTCATCTCTTAGAATGATTTCTGCACCAACTTTTGCAGCATTTTTATTTTTTTTATACAATGAGGAATATACATATTTCTCTATCACAGGCATGGTGCTGGGTCAGGGTTAGAGTTTAGCACCAGACTTGACAGAGTTAGATAATGGTTGGGCTCAATGATCTTAAAGGTCTTTTCCAACCTTTCTCATGAGATCCCATCTGGAGTACTGTGTCCAGTTCTGGAGCCCCTACTACAAGAAAGATCTGGATGTGCTGGAACATGTCCCGAGAAGGACCATGAAGATGATCAGAGGGCTGGAGCTCCTCTGCTATGAGGACAGGCTGAGTGAGTCGGGGTTGTCCAGTTTGCAGAAGAGAAGGCTCCGAGGACACCTTATTGTGGTCTTCCAATATCTGAAAGGAGCCTACAAGAAAGCTGGTGAGGGACTTTTTAGGGTGCCATGTAGCAACAGGACTAGGGTGAATGGATCCAAGCTGGAGGAGAAGACATTTAGATTAGATGTTAGGAAGAAGTTCTTCACCATGAGGGTGGTGAGACACCGGAACAGGCGGCCCAGAGACGTGCTGGAAGCCCCAACCCTGGAGGTGTTTAAGGCCAGGCTGGATGTGGCTCTGGGCAACCTGATCTAGTGGGAGATGCCCCTGCCCATGGCAAGGGGGTTGGAACTAGATGATCCTTGAGGTCCCTTTGAACCCTGACAATTCTGTGATCCTATGATTCTATGATTAGTTGCTGCAGTTCTACTTTGTGATAATTTATTTTATATGCAGACTATCAGATTTGCCCATGTTACAAAAAAACAACAACAAAAAACCCGACCAAAAAAACCCAACCAGAAATAACTGAAGTCACTGCATTTTAAATGTATTTAGTCAGTAAAGGTTATTGCATGACTTTATTCAAACTACAGCAAATACACCAATTCACATGCTTGACTTCTAACCTCAGAGAATAAAAGAATTTAATTTTAAAATTACTTCAACATTATTTTCCCAATACTATATGTAAGGAAGTCCACACAGAACCTTGTAAGTAAAGATCTTAACGTTTTACTTGTGTAATAACCAAGGGTAATTTAATATATTTCATCATACATATTCTCAGTTGTTTCATCATTTCCCCTTAGCTTGTCATGAGAAAAACTATGGAGGATACTTACTTCAGCTGCTATGAAGCTCACTGCAATTCAGCTATAATAACTTCAATGATTAATTTTTCTCTTTTCCCAAATGTTAATAATTGTGAGTTAAAAAGCAGATAATTTTTTTTTATAAGAGGCAGAGTTAAAACCCCTTAGCCATGTGCTTTCACAAGAAGATCAAATACTAACTCTACTTATTACTTGTATTCTCGCCTTGTTCAAAACAATTACTCAGCCAACACTACTTTAAGGAGCCAATGCTCATATTATCAATGGGCACCTTCAGTTTGATCTTGTCATTTTTCTTTATGTATTTTAATCACACTTAAAAGCAGTGACATACAAGGAAGAAAATGAGAATAAAATGAGCCTCAACAGAAATATAATTATTGTATAAAAATACAGAAACAATTCTAAATTTCATTTTCATCTAAGAGACTTCCAAGGCTGGAAACGTTAGATTCAAACAGCAGCTTTATCTCTGACTGCTTGAGACTTCAGATGCATTCTTTACAGGACCATATGGTACATTACAGTGGTGCAAGACACTTCAGCTTTCACAGATCCTTCAAAGAATAACTCCTGTTTTCTCCATCCCTTAAAGCAGTAAGATGTACAGACTACTAACATGTATGGTGGCTTTCTTTGGAATTTATGAGTACCTATTTGTCTGAAAAAAAACAGCTAGAAAAACTATCATCATGTAGGATTATGGCTTTGGGATGTTGAAAGAAATCTGTTTTTGTCTTGGGCACTCCACAACTTGTAAGAATACCTGATCTTTGATAATGGGCCCTTAACTGGTAAATACAGTAATTACATATATAAATATATATATCTTTATATATATATATATGCATATTTATATCTACAAATATATAAAAATATACATAAATGTATAAAGATATACATAAATAAATATTTATGTATCTTTAAATATGTTTATGTATATTTATATATTTATGTATATTTATATATATTTATGTATAAATATACATAAATATATACAAGTATACATATATGGGCTCTTTTGATTAGAAGGTTATATAATAAAATAACAAAGTTTTGCAACTTTTGAAACAGATACCTACCTTCCTTGTACCCCTCTGAAAATGATTGTTCTCTTACATGCTAAGGAGGTAAAATGCTTTAATGTGTTGTTGATGCAGCAGCACCAATGGCAGGTAGGAGAATCAAAACCATTGTTCCTGCCCTTTTTTTCACACAGATATTGAGGTTCTTTGCCTCCTAGTGAAGACCTGACAAATTCTGTAATTATCCTAAGTTTCACTTCATAACATGTTAGTTCAGCTGTAATGTAATTGATTATGCACATAACCAATCACTCATGACAATGCAGTTTCTCTTTGCACTGCCAGAAAGGTTTCAAATGCATTCCAGGTGCTACCTAAGAAACATTCAGCTTCCAAATCCCAATTGATTGAGGTACTGGAATCAGAGATAGATCAAACATGTTATCAGCCCCACTCCCCTCAAGCTGAAAAAGCTTTGTCTGATGTGGAGCCACACATTCACAAATCATATTGGTGCAGATATCACTCTCATGGTTTTATCCACAGTTAGTGAAAAGGATTTTAGGGGCCACAAAGACAATGATGTAACTGTTTTCTCCAGGGCTTTGTAGCCACAAGATAGCCGGCTGTTGGTAAATGTAATTACTACTTGTGCTTCCAAACCACAAGAAAATAATAATACTGTTTTTCCTGTACATGCTGAACAGAGAGCTATGGCCATAATCACCCTTTAAAGAAGTAACAGCACGTGTTGTGAACACAGAGCCATACTGCAATCACAGCCCACATCCTAAAAGCACCTCTTTCCAAATAATAAGATGTTAATTCAATTGAAATTTGGGAAGGACACGAAATGCATCCTTGTCTGATGTCTGGTTCTGCTTGGTCTGTCATTTCTAGAACAATGCTATGCAGCAGAATGTTCTGCTTGTTGGTATGTTCCCCCTCCCCCTCTCCTTTTTCCAACCCCATAGTCCCAGTATTAATTTGCTGATAAAAGAAGTTGTCCTTTATCACTAATAGCTTTATTCTTCTTTCCAAACACAGCTTCTAACACATAGGGCTCACCTGGAGAAGCCAATCTCTCTACCGTATGCGTCATGTAAGTATTGTATTTGTTAATCACATCTCACTCCACTTACCTGCAGCTGCCTCTCACACAAAGTATTTCACCATTTCATGCTGGAGCAGTGCATAATTTAAACACAAGTAATGCTCTTTACAAATTCTTGACTGAAATACGGTCCTTTTGTTCCTGATTCCTTGTCACTTTACTACTTCGCTCCCAGTCCTTTATTCTGATGCACTAAACGCTGCAAGTACGTCCAGTCCCTTATGTCCCTAGCACCACATCTGTGGTACTAATGGAATACAGGCAAAGAAACTGGAATGTTCTCATTCAGTGGAAAGTCTTTATTCTGCACTGCCACTTCCCACTAGGCCCATGTCCTACAGAGTGCTTGCTCCGGTAAACTTTTTCTTTGTGAGCATGAGATAATGGCTTTGACAAAGTCCTTCTTATGCCACAGCCTCACAGCTTTTCACACACGTGCTGTCAACAAAATCACTTTTTTCTTGACATCCCTGGGGATAGATATTTGAAGCCTGAAATGTATACATTTGGTTCAAAAACCTCCTCGCTCATGCAACCCTATTCAAATACTTGCTTTGCTACTTGAATGCCATTTTTCTTGTTCTACTGCAGAACAGCTGGGTTCCATGTTGATTCTTAGGATTTTATCCCCTTGCTTTTTATTTTCTGTCTTCTGGCCAAAAGGTTTTGTCATTCTCTAGTTTAGTAGTGTTTCTATTATCTAGCTATAGGTTCTTCGATACTGAATTTCAGTGGGCACAACTTTAACCCCAGAAGACCTGCTCTGATAAAGGACTTTAGGGTTTCCTACCTGCAATTCCTGGGTGTCACTCAAATCAAGAATTGGCATTCTGTTTGTGTGCTCTAGAACATACATTTCGAAAAGGCAATTATTCAGAGTGATGAGAAATTGTTTCCCTTATGCTCTGTCCCACTGTGACATCTGACCAGCTGAAGGTAGTTGAAGTCACCCATTATTACTACCTCATTAGGCTTAGCTGATTCTTTGATCTCCTTCAACATTTTGGACTCAATATCCATTTCCTCATCAGAAGGCTCAACAGTATAGCCCTAATACTGCTCCCCCAGCTCTATGACCTCATCTGTCCTTCCTGTTCAGTTTATAGCCAGGTATTACACTCTCCTATTGATTTTTGTCATTCCAACATTCTTCCATAATGGACAAGAATTTCAAGTCACCTATATTTCCTCTTGTGCATCTGATATTGGTATACAGATATGTATGGGGTTTCTATGCATTTGGGGAACTAGGGAGGCAATTATGTAATTTTTTTAACTTTTAAGTTTGACACTGTGTTAGCATTCCAGAATTTCTCAGTTGTCCTTCCTTCACTTTTGCTATACATTTCATTCTCGTCCCTTACACCTTTTGTATGACTGACATCATTAGCAGATGTCTTTAAATGGTGTGAGTTCTCATTTGTCATGTTTTCCTCAACTCCTGTATGAGTAACCACACTCATTTATTTCCTACACCAGCAAAATATTTTTACTATGGCTCTAGACAACCCCTTCCACAGGGGTTCTTCCTCCTCCAAAGCTTTATTTAAGTATCCCAGTGGAAATCCTACTACTTCTTGTCATCCATTAACTGAAATATTGAAAATCTTAAATTATGAAACCTGCACATTAGACTAAAAGCAGTTCAGAAAGCATAAAGATGAAACTTCACCAGTTTTCCTGGTTAACTTTCCAGGATTCTCTTAGTGGTTCATACTACTATAGCACGAGCCCTATGAGGAGAGGGTGAGGGAGTTGGGATTGTTTAGCCTGGTGAAGAGGAGGCTCAGGGGAGACCTTATTGCTCTCTACAACTACCTGAAGGGTGGTTGTGGCCAGGAGGAGGTTGCTTTCTTCTCTCAGGCAACCAGCACCAGAACAAGAGGACACAGTCTCAAGCTGTGCCAGGGGAAGTTTAGGCTGGAGGTGAGGAGAAAGTTCTTGACTGAGAGAGTCATTCCCCACTGGAATGGGCTGCCCAGGGAGGAGGGGGAGTCACCGTCCCTGGAGGTGTTCAAGGCACGTTTGGACGTGGCACTTGGTGCCATGGTCTAGTCCTGAGGTCTGTGGTAAGGGGTTGGACTTGATGATCTTTGAGGTCTCTTCCAACCTTGGTGATACTGTGATACTGGCACAGAATATATCCACCACAGTGAGCTTCTCTCAGGCACCCTGTGAAAGTCTGTTCGAGTTCTGGCCTCACCTTCTTTCTCCCTGAGAATCTACCCTGTGGCAAACATGAGCCAGCCAATCATGCTTTTAGTTATTCAGCTTTCCAAACCAACTCTCAAATTCAATAATAAAAGATGTAAGCCTGGTACTCAAAGTACTTCTCACATTAATGTCTTACTTCCCTTAGCACCTACTGCTGCAAAATCAAAATGAAAAAGTCCTTACTGCTAAATCACTACAATGCACAACAGAAAGAGACATTAAGTAATCAAAAAAATATTAAACTATGGAAACCATTTGCAACGGAGCAGAAACACCTTTGCCATTGTCTAATCACCAAACACACACTTATTCTTGAGAAAAAGGTACTGAATTCAATTTAGACTTCACAGCTTAGGTAAATATGAGACAGCTGCTAAATGCATCTGTATAAATCTCAAATGTTTTCATCAGATGTATTGGAAAATAACGAGAGTAAAAGAAAGTACTTTTATTCTAATAGCAGGCCATAGTCCAGTTAAGGATCAGGGCTTTTAACTCTTGTGGAGAAGCAAGGATTTCAGAGGGGTTTATTAGCATATATTGTAATTAATATTTATGTTGAATAGCAAGGAGATTAAGAGAAGAGAGATTTTTAACTCAGGGCCAAGATATACAAAAATGCAATGATAAAAGTCTGTAATTAACTGCATAACTTCCAGCTTTGAAGGCTGCAGACCTCACTCTGAGTTCGGGGCGGGGGGGCCACTGGGTGCTAAAAAAAAATCAGTCCTCATTCTTCCAGTGCCCAAGTACAGCTCATTGTTGACCTCTTGCACCCCTAGCCTGGAGATGTGGCAGAGGAGGCAATCTCTCCTTATTGCTGAAAAAATACATACACTTTTCAGATTGATTTTGGTTCCTGAGAACTGAAATGTGATTGTAAAAACAAATTTTTGATGGCTTTGAACGTTTAAACCCTAAGTTCACTGGGATCTTTAAGTAATGACAGTTGGCTGTGCTGCTACTTGGCTATAAGATCCAGCTCATCCCAACAGCGAGATGGGGTGTGGCTGCACTCAAAGCACTGACCCTGGGATCAAAAAGCCTGCTCCAGCTGCAGCATGCCTTTCATGTGCTCATCACAATGCTCACATGGAAGGTGCTTCCATGCAGATTGATTTTATTACTGTAACATGCTGAAATACTGACTGCTTTTGTTTCTTTGAGGTCAGAATTGCCAGCAACTTTACAGAATCATAGAATTAATCAGGTTGGAAAAGGCCTTCAAGATCATCAAGTCCAACCTAGCACCCAACGCCATCTAATCAACTAAATCATGGCACCAAGCACCACATCCAGTCTCTTTTTAAACACTTCCAGGGGAGGTCACTCCACCACCTCCCTGGGCAGCCCATTCCAATGCCAATCACTCTTTTTGCAAAGAACTTCTTCCTAACATCCAGCCTAAACCTCCCCTGGTGCAACTTGAGACTGTGCATTCCTACTACAGCAGCAAGGTAGGACCACCATGCATTCCAGCACTGTGTGCCCTATGTGGGAGACTGGTGAGGAGAAAACACTGAGAACCTTTGCAATGTCAGCATTTTATAACACTTCTGTAGATAGTTCCTATGTTCATTATAGTCAGGTATAGTACCCAGACTTGCCTCTGTGATGAAGAGAAAATTCTGATGGTTTCTATGGGGCTTTGTCTAACTGTCAGTTTTCAGAAGTACTTCTTGGCCATGTGGTATAAGAATAAGTCACACACAGTTGCAGCTCTGGACTGAGGTGTTTGTCCAACGCACAGGAGATTTGTTATTTCTGAATGTGCAATCTTTAACAATACTGAATAACAAGAACATGTCTAACCTTTCTGTTACAGAAATCATGTGCTTTCTCAGATAGGCATGCATGTTAGTCCAAGACTAGAAAGAAGAGAAATCTCAATAGTCAGGAAACCTCAAATATTCGCAGATTTACTTCTGGGCTAATAGAAAGCAAAGGAAGCATTAATAACGGCATTGTACTGTCATGCTAATACATCACTTGGTTTCTGATGGTCCTGGGAGACCTCACCTGTTTCTCCCAGTACAAAGTAGACAATTAGGATAGGTTTTCCAATCTGGCACGCCACGCTGAGCTCCCAAGAGCCTTCTTTCAAGTACTCCATCCATCTTTCATGTGCCAAGTAAGTGTTGCGGTTTACTTAGACATCACTCATTGTTTTGCTAGGGTCAGTCTCTCAGCTCACAGTACTTATCCCTTCCCAGGACTGCAAAACTCCCTCATCCACAGAGAATGCCACTTAACATTGGCACCTGCTTAGGACAGCAAAGTACATCCAGATGGGAGCATCTCCCTGCAGACCCCTCAGCCTGCAGCACACAGAGATTCACTACCCCTCTTCTCAGAAGCAGTTTATTCCCGCATACTCCTGTACTGACCTTTGTAGCTCTTTAGAAAAGGAGCTGTGATTGTGGTTTGGAATACAGCTTTTTAACTGAAGTCAAAGGAGCACTGTGGAGAGACTATCCTGGTAAACAATATTGATGTTTTTCAGTCTGAGTTTTTTCCTTCCTTAGTCTTTTCTGTCCTGGGCACAGTCAAAGGAACTTCAATCAACAAACTCTGTCATACAGAGATCTTTCCTGATTTATGCTCTGCCTCATGAATGCTGCCCTTTAACAAAAGCATTTAAGATAGAGAACTCCTAACTGTGCATACACCAAGGAGATGGGATTCAAGACTGCTACCTGTAAGACATGTATGGAGAAGCATATTTAAGTAGAAAATCAGTTCTTGCTTTGTATCAGTGTCTGCCATTTCTTTCTAGCAGTTCAGTGTTTACCTATTTTTAAACAATTTTCCATTATTAACATTTAATTTAATGAGTTTTACTACCCAACCAGAAAATTTCTCTCCAATTTGCAGTAAACAGAGTCTAAAGCCAGGCAGGTACTTCAGAGCTATGAGTGTACACATGAAAGAGAGGATTTCTTTCTAAAAAACACAACAACACAGTTTTGAAAATAGTACCTTGCACAGTTACTTTGTCAATAATGTGCATTAGGTAATTTGAGAGGACTTAATGTGAAAAGCAATTAGCATTTGAATACTATTTACATAACCATGAGCCGAAAGCAATACAGGTTTTTAAACACAACGCATCCTATGAACTCTGCAGTGCTTCCAGACTTCTCTTGCTTTGCTTTGCTATTAACCTTAACAATGAAAATACAGGACTTAAATTTATGGACCACAATGCACCTATGGCAAGTTTGACTGCTAATGCATGGATTTGACAGGCTGCAGTAGTGCCACTGGTTGTTATACTGTACATGTTATTGATGTTCCCACAGCAAAATCTCATTTGGCTGAAAAATATACATCAAGTGTTTAACAGAATCCAATCTTAGCCAAACACTCTTCCTTTCCTTAAGCCACAGAAATGTCAAACATGTACAACATTTTAGATATACTCCTAAAGCCATGGAGAACCTGATAATGCATAACTGCATTCATCTTCTACATTAGGTTCCCATTTGTATTCAGACCTTGCATGGATAAAGCTCAAACTTTGCTTTGTCCTATTGGGTCCCAGAGAGGACACCACCTCAGAAAGCAGGTACCAGGCTAAGCCTCAACAAGCTGCAGGATCAGCAGTTCCACACAGAATTACCATGAACATTGTCCCTGGAAACTTACATGCAGACAACTACATGCTGAATATAAGCCCTACCAGTCCCTTACCACAAACTTTCTTTGACTTTGTTCCCAGCACAGCCATTGCCAGAAATCTGGAGAGGTCACATTTTCTATACAGAGATGGAAACACTCAGATGCTCTTCAGAAAAACACCTTAATGGTCTTTCTTTACAGAGCGGTTAATTAGAACACATAGCTGCTGCAACATGTTATAGAAGCTGTGAGGGGCCAAGAGGGCTCCTAAAGACCCTCAAGTTCCCCAAGAGGGTTAAAAAAAAACCAGAGGATAATAATAATGACCGATTTTTCTGCTTAAAATCTGATACCAGTTTGTATGAACAAAGGCATAAAAGTAGTTCAAATGCTTTAACCATGAAAGTAGTTCAAATGCTTTAACCTATCTTTGAATTTTAACTCCACTCCTCAGTTTTGTGTGGAGGGTTTCTTCTACCTGAACAGCAATACCTATTAAGCATATTGCATAATACTGACAGTAATTTCTCCTGACAGAAGAGTATTTTTTCCAAACATTTAAATCTAAGCAGATGTTCAATGTAATTGGAAATGAAGACAATTTGTACATGTCTACCTAGCAAAACATTTCAGGGCCTTCATGATACCATCAATTTGCAAAATTTCACTGAGTCTGAGTTCATTTGAAGCAAGTTGCACAGCAATGAACATTTGCCAGAAGAAATCTCCTGTGTCAAGCCATAAAGCTCTACTTCGAACATTTGCTTTGTATAAGACCTTTCATTCTAACTGGTGCTATTTAAGCAGACAGGTAGAATGAAGGGGAGTCAAACTATACAAAATGTACAGAGGTGACATCTCATAAAATTTTTTAAAAATATTTTTCAAAAAAGAGTTGTCTTAGGCTTGCAGAAGTTTCAAAAGACTAGATCCAACCTGAATTAAATATAAGTACCATATAAATGCATCACAATATCACGTTTTGAGCCTTCTGATTAAAATGCTACTAGCTTGTCCCATGTATTTTCTACAAATGGCAAACCTATCTAATAAACTCCAGTCCTGCAAAAGGGTTCTTCTTCCAGAACTTCTTTTGGTCAACAAATCTCTTCAACTCCATAGTATTACAAGCAGGCCACAAGAAGTTTGTGGGCACAATTCCATTTGAGTATCACAGGAAGTATATCTGCTATACTCTCTAGTTAAAGGCCACTAAAGAATGCTGTAGCCAAAAAACCAAATGCAACTTGTTTGGTGAATGAAATCAGCCCATTGCTATCATCAGGTGGCTTTGTCCTAAAGTTATTTTCATTTTTCTGATTGATCACTTGCTGTTCAAGACACCAGTTGGAAGAGCTTAACATTTAAAAGACTGCTTGCTATTCCAGACCAAAACGGAGCATTATGTTTGATATGTTAAGCAAGTTCCAACCCAATTCTGTACAGCAATTCAGTGTTACATAAGTTGTATCTTGTAAATACACATCACAAGATAATTTTCCAAGAGTAAACATTATTTCCTTGTATCTCATTAATATGCATACCTTACCTACACTGGAGTGCATAAAACTAAAGGGGTTGGGGTCATAATGAATTGTTCCATATGCTTGCTTGTTTGGGAGTTGAATTTGCCTGGGGGTTGAATTTGCCTGGACTTCTTCCCCCACTAGTCTGCTTAACTAAATGCAGAGCTTGAAAAAGACAACCAAAAGGCAAGTGGTAAAAGGCCTTATATTCCTTAAGAGAGGCATATGAAAGCTGAAATAAAATAACAAGGTATATAGGCTGTCAGTTCAAAACCTAGAAGAGGCTAAATAGCTTCTAGAAAGGTTTCTTTAATATGGTGACTTCAAATTTTGCACTATTTGGGTTTTGTAGTGTATTTTCTGGTTGGCACAACAGAGAATGTGGATAAGAAGTCAGAAATACTGATTTAAAATAAAGAGAAGACCAGGTTGCCCAGGGAGGTGGTAGAAGCCCCATCTCTTGGAATTTTTAAGGCAGGCCGAATGGGGATCTGGGCAACATGATCTGCTCATGCTGTTGGAGCTAGTGGATCCTTGAGGTCACTTACAGCCCTGACAACTCTATGACTCTGTGAAAAGAGGTGACTACTTTACCTATGCTAAATAAGGCATGGCATAAAACAGTTCAACTGGAAGAGACCTACAATGACCATCTAGCCTAAGCCGCTGACCTCTGGACTAATGTTCACCAGGGATGACCAAAGCTAAAACATGGTATTAAGGGCATCATCCGAACATCTCTTAGACATTAGCAAGAGTTTGGACCAACTACCACTTGTCCATGAAACCCATGTGAGGGTCTGACCACTCTCTCAGTGAAGAAGTGTTTTCACATGTCAAGTGCAAACCTCTCTGGACAGGCACTGCTTTGAGCCATTCCCATGTGCCCAG